>JAXCGZ010017147.1:92500-95000 GCA_037179515.1 Halocaridina rubra | reverse complement strand
GTGGCTGGCACCCACCACAGTGGGGGGTTGGGGCTTGCCCCGGCTGACGAATACCCATTGTATAATGGAAATAAAGGTTATTATTATTATTATTATTATTATTATTATTATTATTATTATTATTATTATTATTATTATTATTATTATTATTACTATTATTATTATTATTATTATTATTATTATTATTATTATTATTATTATTATTATTATTATTATTATTACACTAGAAAAGTACTTCCTAACATCCTGCAAAGAAAATTTCCTACGAAGGTTCAAACTATGGCCTCTAGTTCTAGTGCCAGCCATATCAAAATATCGATTCATATCCACTCTGTCAAAACCATGAAAGAATTTAAAATCCATTCTTCTAGCTTCTAATTATGGGAAGTTTAATGACCTCAACCTCTCCTCATAACTTAGATTGCGTATTTCTGGCACCGGTGTCGCAGCATGAACTTCTTCCAACTTATTTATATACTTTTTAAGTAATGATTCCAAAAGGATGCTGCATATTCAAGCTTTGGCCTCATACAAGTTACATCAATGTTTCTGAATATTCCTTGTCCATGTGTCTGAATGCTTCCTTACCATTGTTAAGGAAGCGTATGCAGCCCTTACTATGCCATGAACAAACAAATCTGGATAAATGTCTGCCACTATGTTTACCCCTGAATCTCTCTCATTCTCTGTTTTTGAGGTTCTGCACCTGCTATTAAGTACCTATGCTTGGGTCTTCTTGCACTTGTACCCATTCTCATCACTTTACATTATGAAGTACTGAATTTCATTAGCCACTTTTCTGACCACTAATGCAGACTATGTAGGTATTCCTGAAGTTATCTACCATTGTTCTCGTTTTTTTTTTTTACTTTCTTCACAATCTTTGCATCATCTGCAAACATTTCCAAGAATGCATCTGCAGACTCCAGTAGGCCATTTACATGAAGAAGAATCAAAAGTGGCCCTAAAACTGAACCCTGTGGAACTCCACTGATAATCCTTCTCCAGTCAGACGCTGTCTTACTCTAACTCTGTTCCCTTCTAATTAAGTTTTTTCCTCATTCCACAACATTTCCATCTATTTTCGACTTTACTTGCAGTTTCTTAAATAGTCTCCCGTGTGGGACCGTGTCAACTGCTTTCTGGAAGTCTAGGAATATGTAATCTGCCCAGCCCTCTCTTTCCTGTAAGATTCGGCTTACCACATCATAGAATTCTAATAACTCTATTACTGTTGATCTGCCTTCTCTGAAGCCATGTTGTCTCATTGACAAAAAGTTGAAGGATTTCAAGTGAAGAGAGATGTGTATTCTTAGCAGTTTCTCCATAACTTTGCAAACTATGCTGGTCAAGGAAACAGGCCTGTACTTTAGATGTACATGTGTGCGTGTCTGCATATGTGCGCTCGAGTGTGTGTGTGTGTGTGTGTGTGTGTGTGTGTGTGTGTGTGTGTGTGTGTGTGATTGCCTAATTGTGTTTACGGGAAAGAGCCCAAAGCTCGTATCTTCCCGTCTCCTGATCGGTTCCATTTTGTACTTGTTGTTCCGGTTTTACGTCACGGACTCCCTTTTCTACCAAGGGCTAGGACGGTTGCCTTCTTGCGAATGACTTGTCTTGGCAGATGTAATCCTTACACTGAGTGCATGCCCTTGCTAACCTCAGACCGTGACGGGGCGCGAACCCCCGACCTGACGCCTAAGAGTATCGGACGCTACCGATTGAACCACGGTGACTACTTTGTACTTAATGATAGTTATCATACCTGTCCATAAAACTATGGAGTGAGATAGCATTAACTACCTCCTTGCTTAGCCAATTCCAATTATCAACTACTCTTACACTGAAAAAGTATTTCCTTACATCCTGCAAAGAAGTTTTCTTATGAAGCTTCAAACTATGACCTCTAGTTCTAGAGTCAGCCATATCAAAATATCGACCCCTATCCACTCTATCATAACCATGAAGGAATTTAAAGACTGTCACCATATCCCCCCTCCCTCAATCTTCTAGCTTCGAGTGATGGTAAGTCTAATTACCTCAGCCTCTCATCATAACTGAGATTGCGTATTTCTGGCACCAGTTTCGTGGCATGTCTTTGAGATTTTTCAAGCTTAGTTATGTGCTTTTCCAACCGCGGATTCCAAAAGGGGGCTGCATATTCAAGCTTTGGCCTCACATAGGCTACATAAATATTTCTGAACATTTCCTTGTCCATATGCCTGAAGGCTACCCTTACATTTGATAAGAAGGCGTATGCTGCCCTTATGTGTACTTACCTACTTGTACTTACCTATGTGTATGTGTGTGTGTGTGTGTATGTGTGTGTGATGGCTTACACGTCCTTCTACCCCGCCCTCCTTTTGAATAAAAAAAAAGAAGAAGAAGAGACAGGCGTGCGTGATATAGAGGTTGGTTAAAACAGGGTATTTTTGAAATGTGTTCTGGAAAATCGTGTTTTATTTTCCCATTGAGTTGGAGCAACAACGAGTTGATAGAAATA
>JAXCGZ010017147.1:75000-85000 GCA_037179515.1 Halocaridina rubra | reverse complement strand
AAGAAAACTGGAAATCAGAGAACAGAGAAAAGGGGTTAAACCACAGGTATATGATGATGATTAAATCTGATGATGATGATGATAATGATAATGTAAAGCTATAATTTAACAAATTATCCGAATTTTATTAATACTAAATAAATATAATGGTGATTAAATATGATGAAGATGATGATAATGATAACGTAAAATTATAACTTAGCACATAATCCAAAGTATGTACAAATTGAATAAAAATAATGGTGATTAAATCTGATGATGATGACGATAATGTAAAAATATAACTTAGCACATTATCCAGATGAATAAAATTGGAATAAAAAATCATGGCGTTTAAATCTGATGATGATGATGTTGATAAAGATAATGAAAAAATAAAACAACGCATTATCAAGATTAAATAAAAATAATAAATATAATGGTGATTAAATTTAATGATGATGATGATGATAATAATAATCATAAAATAAAATAAAAATTTAACACATTATCCCAATTTTATAAAAAAAAAATTCATAAAAATCATGGTGATTAAATCTGATGATGAAGATGATGATGATGATGATGATAATGCTAATGTAATAATATAATATAACACATTATCGAAATTTAATATAAAAAAAATAAATATAATGGTGATTCAATGTGATGATGATGATGGTGATGATGATAATGTAAAAATTATAAGTTAACACATAATCCAAAGTCTATAAAAACTGAATAAAACTTATGGTGATTAAATCTGATGATGATGATAATGATGATGTAAAAGCATAACCTAACACACAATTAAAAGTTTATAAAAAATGAATGAAAATAATGGTGAATAAATGTGATGATGATACTTATAATGTAAAAATATAACTTAGCACATTATCCAGATTCTATAAACATTGAATAAAAATGATGGTGATTAAATCTGATGATGATGATGATGATAATAATAATACTGTAAAAATATAACTTAACACATTATCCAGCTTTTATAAAAATTGAATAAAAATCATGGTGATTAAATCTGATGATGATGATGATGATTATGTAAAACTATAACTTGGTACAACATCCAGATTATATATATAGTTAATAAAAATAATGGTAATTGTATCCAATGATGATGATGATAATGATAATGTAAAAATATAACTTAATACATTGTCCAAATTTTATAAAAATTTAATAAATATAATGGTGATTAAAGATGATGATGATGTTGATGATTATGATGTAAAAATATAAGTTGGCACATCATCCAAATTTCATAAAAATTTTATAAAAATAATGGTGAATAAAGCTGATGATAATGATGATGATAATGCCAATGTAAAAATATAACTAATCACATAATCCAGATTTTCTACAAAATGAACAAAAATCATGGTGATTTAATCTGATGATGATGATAATTATAATGTAAAAATACATCTTAACACATTATCGAAATTTTATAAAAATTTAATAAAATCATGGTTACTAAATCTGATGATGATGTTGATGATGATGATGTGAAAAATTATACTTTTAGCATAGTAATGACATCTAGAAAATTGGAATTAAACTTCAATAAAAGAAAAATAAGACATGTACAGTACTCAAACGGTACCTGCTGAATGCCAGAGAGACAGGAGCAAAGGCATTTCCTTCTACTCTACAAGAATTCATCATTTGTGTTGTAGAGATAAAGGGAAAAGTGGCAAAAATATAGACCCTCTTACCATACATCTATTATATTATCATGTAATAGGTTGGTCCATGGCACCAGCCTCCCGTTGCGGTACTACAGCTGAGGGGTCTTTTGGACTTATATAGGACTGTCCAGAACAGTCCTATTTTAATGTTAAGTCTTCCTTCAGTTACGGTTATTTTTCTCAGTCTCCATCAACACCGAATATTCTTGGATATTCGTTACACCTCTCTTGCTATCCCTTTACATCTGAAAAGTCACAACACTCTCCATTTCTGTCTCTTTTTACTTTATATTGTTGTTTTTTTCGTGCCCAGGCCCGATGAGGCCAGGTTTTATTTTTTTTATTTTTTTGGCCCGTCCTAGTGTCACAATAATAATAATAATAATAATAATAATAATAATAATAATAAAGAAACAGGAATTCCACTTTAAAGATAATCACCTCATGAGCCACGGCTTGAAAAACACTATATATATATATATATATATATATATATATATATATATATATATATATATATATATATATATATATATATATATATATATATATATATATCATATGTTTATATATATATATACATATATATATATATATATATATATATATATATATATATATATATATATATATATATATATATATATATATATATATATATATAGAGAGAGAGAGAGAGAGAGAGAGAGAGAGAGAGAGAGAGAGAGAGAGAGAGAGAAGGCTGGTTAAGCCAGTTAAAATGAAAGGAAGAGGGGAAGGGGGGGAGAACCATTTTAAGGCTAAGCCTGATTGTCTTGTCTTTATTCCCAGGCAAGTTTGTGTGAGTATATATAAGAGGCCTTCCTGGCTTTCCACCTGAACTCATTCACAACATGGCGATTATTAAGGTAAGTACCTTAAGGAGAGAGAGAGAGAGAGAGAGAGAGAGAGAGAGAGAGAGAGAGAGAGAGAGAGAGACCTATTAGGCCAGCAATTCAGTGCATTGTTCTGTGTTGACATTCTGTATGAAAAAAAAATCTTCTTCTTCTTCTTCTTCTTATTATTATTATTATTATTATTATTATTATTATTATTATTATTATTATTATTATTATTATTATTATTATTATTATTATTATTATTATTATTATAGAACTCAAGGTCATATAGAGTGGGAGCAAGAAAAGGACTAGTTTTTATTAAGACTTTTCAGCTGTTTCTTATTATAAGTACTTTTAGAAATTTATGTCTTTAATGGTCTTCATTTTGTCTTGGATGGTATAGTTTTCAAGTTGTCAGCCGTTTATTTTTCTCAATTAAAAAAAAAAAAGTATTACTGAGTTGATAGGTCTGTCACGTGAGAATTGTCCCATGACAGTGGTTTCTTGTCCTCACCTAGTTTTGCGTGTGCATGTGTATTAGTAACTGTGCCTCAGTTGTGGTAATTTACTATGTCATTTTGAGTGCTATTTGCACATGATAATCAAGTTTGCAATCCTAAAATGTCTTGTAAATGATTTATATTTTCTAACACATTTTGGTTTAGCTGAATTTCTTGCTTACAGGTGGGGTATCTAGTGGCAGTATGTACTGCTCTCGTGGCAGCCATGCCACCAGAGAGCCCTGCACCTGCAGCTATCCGAGACACCGACCTGTTGCAAGAAGAATCTCAAAACTATCAACAAACTCAACAGTACAGGGATTCCCAGCAGTCAGGAATTTCAAATTTTGGACCTAGAGATAATGCTTTCGATCCAGATTATCAAAATTTTGGAGAGCCATCTGAGTACAGAGAAGCTAATTTCCAAGGTCCAAGATTCTCTGGACAGGACTTTGATCAGAGATTAGACACTCAACAAGTGTCACCTTTTGGACCTAGTCAACTGTCGGCGGACCAGTCTGGTTTCAGACCCGATGGCAGTGCAGACCAACAGAATCTAAGAGTTGGCTTCAACTCTCAAACCTTCGAGCAAAGTCAAAACTTTGGTCCAGATTCCTTTGGAATTTCAGGTCAGAGATCAAGAGAGGATCAAAATCAACAGTATAACCAGAGACAAGAACTACAACAACAAATTCCAGAACAAAGACAACAACAGCAGCAATTCCAGCCTATCCCAGAGCAAAGTCCTTTCAACTCTGGTTCTTTACCAAATCAAAGAGCCCAGAGTAGATATTCAGGACGGCCTGAGTCCAGGAATATTGTGCAACCAGCAAACCGTAATTTCCAAGGCTCAAACATTGGTTCCAGCAACAGGCAACAGTACGAAAGTGGACAAGATTACCTGGGTGAGGCAGGTGATCCAAGTGTAAGTATTGCAGAAGAGAAAATACAACTATAATATATCAAATTTTACGGTTAACTGCACTTTTACAGACAAGTTTCAGCTCAATTTTGATACTTAACATCTCTTTTTATTTTTTTTTATTTAAGCTACTTTAATTAACAGTATGTAATTTTTTATTGAAACACATTAAGTAAAATGACTCAAACCCAAAAAAATTAGTTCATATATTTGAATACATTTAAGAAGAGCACCGACAGCACTGTTAACAGATCAGCATAAAAAAAAAATATTCCCCTCAGTAGTAAAAATTATGAATAAAATTATGTACTCTAATACAAGTTCTTAATTCTGAAGTCTTCTTTCAAATGATAAATAATCAGTGTTAAAATTTTTTATTATTATTATTATTCTTATTATTATTATTATTATTATTATTATTATTATTATTATTATTATTATTATTATTATTATTATTATTATTATTATCATTATTATTATTATTATTATTGCTGATTCTCCCGGACAGTTCGGCAACTACCAATACTCGTATGACATTCGTTCAGAAGACACCGGAGACATGAAATATCACAAGGAAAGCAGAGATGGAGGAAAGGTGAGGATTTTTGTTCTTCCTTTTCTTTGCTTATTTATATATGTGTGTATGTGCTTGTGTGTACAGATAAGGTCTTGAGATATGTTTATTGGAGTTTTCGTGGAGTAATTGAATACGTTTATCTGCCGCACCAGAAATCTCGAGTTCAAAGCCACCTCTTTATGAGGTGAAATAGGGACAGAAGTTGTCTCTCTTAGGTCTTAACCCCTGCCAGCTAAGTAGGTAAATTGGGCATATAGTTGAATATGACAAGTTAATCTTGGATCAAAATACACAGTGAGGGAATTGACGAAAACTGGCCTGCCCTGAAACGCTTCATAAACAATAAATAGTTTTTACTAAGTCTGATCTCATTTCCAACAAGGTCATTGGTGAATACAGGGTCAGAGAGGCTGACGGGTCAATGAGGATTGTGAAATACACAGCAGATGCTGAGAACGGATTCCAAGCAACGGTAAGTGCACACAAAATGTAAATCTCTTGTACAGATTTATTGTTTCATAAATGATTCTTAAGTAAAGGTATAATGCAGATTTACAACACGCCATTAAATCATATTTCATTTTCATTGTGGAAATACATGTTGAATGTGTAAATAAATTTATAAATCTTTATGTTTTACTGCTTCGTTTATCTTGCCATGATGTGTCTTCATAAAAAGTTATTTGTAACTTCAGGTTGAGTACGTCATGGAAGACGAGAAGCCCCTGGAATTTGGTGCAAAAATGCCTTCCACCAAAGAAGCACGACCCTCAGGAAGTCAAAGGAACTATGGTAGCAGAAGAGTCTTTGAATCAACCATACAAAGACAGAGGCCTTCTGTAAGGGACAACTTCAGACCTGAGGAAGACAGTCAACTTCAGAGTCCTAGAGATGACATGGCACTATTCTTCAATCCATCCGAGAGACAAGGACTCCAACAATCACGTCCAGAGCAAGCTAGATTTGGTGGAGATTTCAAACAGCCTTCTGTACCTGGATTTAATAGGCCTGCAGAACAGTATCAAGGACAGGGTCTAGATTCACAACGTTTCGATGGTACTCAGCAATCATCAAGCTTTGAGGGGCCATCCCCCAGTCCCTTCAACCAAAGGGATCAATATAATGAAGCACAGTCTGAAAGGCAATTCCAAGATTCCAGAGATAGATTCCAGGGTCAGGAAGAGTCAAAATTTCAACATCAAAGAGGCATTGGATTCCCCAATCAGAACAGAGATCAATTCCAGTTTCAAGACAGAAATCCAGGTCAGAATCTAAATAGGAATCAACTCCAGAATCAATACAAAAATCAATTCCAAAACCAAGATATAAATCAATTCCAAGAACAAGATAGATATCAACATCAGATTCAAAACAGAAATCCATTCCAACAAGAGGAGAAGAAGGAATACCGTGGTCAGGACAGGGATGGATTCCAGGCTCAGTACAACAATGAATTCCAGAATCAAGATAGGACTCGCTTCCAACCTCAAAAAGAAGATCAGTTTGAGTATGACAACAGGAATCAGTTCCAATATGAAAATCCCGTGAGAGATCAAGCTGGGCCTAGACAACAATTCCAAACCCAGCAAAGAAGAAATAGGTATCAAGACAGTGAGAGAAACCAGGAAGACAGTCAATACCAGACCCAAAATAACCAAAGGGAGAACTTTTTCCAAAGGCAAAATGAACAAGATTTTCATAGACAGCCATTCCAAAATCAAAACATATCTCCTTTCCAAAACCAAAAAGCAATTCAAGGACAATTCAGAAACCAGTTAGTTCCAGTGACCTCTAATACTTTTACATCTGCTAGGGATCAGCATTTCCAAAGGGATCAGGAAAGGTTACAGGACACACCATTTTCACAGAATTTGGGAGATCAGCGAAGCAACCTAAGAAGAGGTAATTTCCAGGCTCAGTTCCAAGACGAATATCAACGCCCTAGCTCCTTCAACTCACAAAGAGAGAATCAATTCTCTCCACAAAAAGACTTCCAAGATGAAACTTATGATCAGTACAATGATCAGCGATATGGCACTGGTTCCCAAGCCCGAAACTTCAATGGTGATGGAGTATATAATGAAATGAATGATAACAGGCACGAAACTCAGAGATATGGTCAAGGCTCTCCAGCTCCATTCCAAGGATCTACTCATTTCATGCCTCAAAATGGTTTTTTGCCCCAAAGAAATAGTCCTAGTTCCTTCAGAGCACAAAACGAGTTTGGTACCTTGAGATCAAATAATTTCCAGGACATCCAACAACAGGGAAGAAATACCAGACCCAACAACGAACAATTCATCGGTCCTCAACAAGAATACGAATCATCTCGTCAGAGACAGAATTACGGAAATGAGCAGTTCATCGGAAGAACTCCAGCAGTAGGAAATAATCTCCAAAATGAAGATTTTCCTTTACAGAGTAATCGGTTCAACCCAAATCCATATAACTTCAGAGAAAACGTCAATGCACCACAGCCCGTTTCACCTCAAATCTCAAGTGGGAGCAGACCTGAGGGCGTTCAGGGATTAGACCAAAATCCAAACTTTGCCTACAACCAGAGGCAGGATAATTTCAGTCAAGGAAGCAGTGGCATTATCCCAAATCAGAGACCTCAGAGATTTGAGACCATTGCTGAACCTCACCCACAGCCATAAGTCATATATTTCTGAATTGGA
This sequence comes from Halocaridina rubra, assembly GCA_037179515.1. Taxonomy (NCBI): domain Eukaryota; kingdom Metazoa; phylum Arthropoda; class Malacostraca; order Decapoda; family Atyidae; genus Halocaridina; species Halocaridina rubra. The sequence continues at coordinate 77,775 of JAXCGZ010017147.1, read as the reverse complement.
AAATTATTCTTGACTTGGATTTTGTAAAGGATTTCAAAAAGCTTACTCTATTCATCGAAGAGTAATTACATGTGTTCCTATTTAACATCTTAAGCCATGTAAATTATGTATAATATATATATATATATATATATATATATATATATATATATATATATATATATATATATATATATATATATATATATATATACAATCTAGTAGGGAGTCGTAACTTGAGAAAACAACCACTAAAGCTTAACATTGATAAATTTTGTTTTTAAAACTGAAAATAAATATAAAATTATAATGCTAACTTTTTTTCACACCCTATATCTATCTATCTATCTATCTATATATATATATATATATATATATATATATATATATATATATATATATATATATATCATATATATATATATATATATATATATATATATATATATATATATATGAATAGATAGATTCCAGTTGCAACCGGCTAAAAAAATTGATAAATAACAGAAAAATGAATGAATAAATGAAATTAAAAAAAAATCAAAAGGTGATATTTAAGTTCCCAATGCTCTTCTTCTTCCGCTACAGCTTTTCCCGCCTATTCAGGGTCGCTATTTCTGGAAACCGTTTCCAACGATGATGTTAATTACAAAATACACAATGCTGGAGTAGATATCATTAAGTAAACTATCTATCAAGAATCAATAGTTTACTATCGCCATTATGTAAACCAGAAATGGGAGAAATTAAAAAATATATATATAATTACAGTTCACCCGACCACATTGGCCGAGTGATCACAGTGTTTGACTGGGAAGTTGACAGACCGGCGATCGAGTTCACCATGGGGCGTTAGGAAGGGCATCCAGACTTAGTGTCCCAGACACATTCAGTGTGTCCACCCCCTTATTGGGGACTAAAAGTAACACATTAAACGAGAATTATTATTTAAAGGCCAGAATCTTTATCAATCTCTACACCAAAGCCAAAATTCTCCGATAGAAAGGGATGGCCAAGTCAAAGCAAAACTTTGGTGTCTAGCAGGAGGAAAATAAGAAAGGGGGTATTCCAGTCCCTTTGATCCACTCTATTAGCCGAGTTTTCCGACTTGCGATTGAACAAGGGGGCGGTAGTCTTGTCCCCCACCCAAGATGATGATGATAATACTAATAATAATAATAATAATAATAATAATAATAATAATAATAATAATAATAATAATAATAATAATAATAATAATAATAATAATATTAATAAACCTTTATTTCCATTACAATACAATGGATATTCGTCAGCCGGGGCAAGCCCCAACCCCCCACTGTGGTACCCAACCACAGCAGTATCTGCCAGGAAACAGCTTAAACTCTCGGTCTTGGACGGGAACCGATTTTTCGACCTCGTGAATGCGAAGCCAGCGCGTTACCACTGTACTAGCCAGCAGGCAGAAAAAAAAACAAGGCTAAGTAAGAGAGCAAATAGAGAATAGGCTACAGGAGGTAGAGGATCTTAAATCTTCATTTTGAGAGAACTCAACCACCGCACACATAAAAATGGGGCCGGGAAGACTGTTTCTTTCATTTAAGTTTCATATCCTGGAACTCTTTTCCTCTGTCTGTCTTCCCTAAGGTTCATGATTTCTCTTCCTTCAAAAAACTGATCTATCGTCATCTCAGGGTCTAATCTTACCCTATTTTTGGGTCTTCATTTCTATGACCATTTTTTTTCAGCCAGTCCTCTCCGTTTTGTTCATCATTCTCTAATATTTACCTTGTCCTTAAGGTTCTACTTTTTCTTAGTAATATATTCTTGGTTTCCGGCCCCATTAGGGGAACTTTCTTCTATCCAGATGTCACAGTCATAAAAAAAAATGGATGTAGTAAAGGCCTTAAATATCTGAACGATAGATGATGCTTTCCATCTAAAGGAACGTTATGCTCGGTGCGATTATCGCTTAGCGATGATCTTTCATGGCTCAACGATGATCGTTAAGCGATTGTCTGGACCAATAATTCTTTGTTTTTGAATGGGGCTGTATCGCTTAGCGATGATCTTTCATGGCTCAAGGATGATCGTTAAGCGATTGTCTGGACCAATAATTCTTTGTTTTGCTTGGAGCGACTGCCACAGCAGTCGCTCCAAGAAAAACAGCTCCATTCAAAAACAAAGAATTATTGGTCCAGACAATCGCTTAACGATCATCGTTGAGCCATGAAAGATCATCGCTAAGCGATACAGCCCCATTCAAAAACAAAGAATTATTGATCTAGACAATCGCTTAACGATCATCATTCAAAAACAAAGAATTATTGATCTAGACAATCGCTTAACGATCATCGTTGAAAAATGAAAGATCATCGCTAAGCGATAATTTCACGAGCATAACAAACCTTAAGTACAACCAAATTTTGGTACCTTGGAGATATGAATCCAAAATGTATTAAAAAAAAAAAAATTAAACCTGTAATATTGAAAAATTACAGATCGCAGTTCGATGGCATAGGAATATGAGACTAGTTTTTAGGATAATATAGCTAGTGACTGTTGAACACATACATACATACATCCATCCATACATACATACATATATACATACATACATACATACTTACATACATACATACATACATTGATACATACATACATGCATACATATATATATATATATATATATATATATATATATATATATATATATATATATATATATATATATATATATATATATATATATATATATATATGCATATATATATATATATATATATATATATATATATATATATATATATATATATA
>JAXCGZ010017147.1:70000-72500 GCA_037179515.1 Halocaridina rubra | reverse complement strand
AGTTAAATGAGTATTAACATAGTGGTGCAGAGGTAGCGTCTGGGGCTGGTAATATACAATCCTGGCTCAGAATTGGATTAGCTTTCATTGTCTCATTCCCTAACCGATTAAACTGGACAACTGCCTTGGGGATTAGTGATTTCCTATAGGACTACCTGATTATTCGGCCATTGCTTGGAGATCATTGAATCCACGTGACTGGAGTCCGGCTATTTAGTAGGTATATAGTCGTGCTCTTTGTTATCACTGTCCCTTGCCTCTGTCCCTTCCTTTGAGACTTTTAACCTCTAAGTACTTATAATAGTGCCAAAGAGATCTTGCTAATTTAGGAGGTTTAGAATTATAGTCTGTCCCATGGGCTAAACTAAGTCAAATAATTGAATAATTTAGTCACTCACTTACTCACTCACTCACTCACTCCTCAGCATTCAAACAGAGTCTCATTTTCTTATTCACTCATTTACTCATCCGCAAATAATCATTATAGAGAAGCATTAAGGAGACAATCATTTCACTCACTCACTCACATAGTCACTTTTCTCATGCATTCCCTCACTCACGCTTCATCACTCACAGAGAGTCACTTTTTCCCACTCACTGAATTACTCATTCTCAAAATTTAGTCTTAAGAAGCATCTAAGGAGACATAATCATTTCACTCACTCACTCATTCACTCATTCACTCACTCACTCACTCACTCACATGATAATTCCGAAGAGACATCTAAGGGGCCAGGGCTTATAAGAATCACCGAATATATATTCTTTTGATCATTCTATTTCTGATTGCTAGTTATTAGAAGCAGTGAGGTAGAGAGAGAGAGAGAGAGAGAGAGAGAGAGAGAGAGAGAGAGGAGAGAGAGAGAGAGAGAGAGAGAGAGAGAGAGAGAGAGAGAGAGAGAGAGAGAGAGAGAACTTGACCTTCGACTCTTTGTTTGAGAATATAATAAACCTATTTCATCAACAGATATAATTAGTTCCAAAGAAAAGTGATGTTTAATACATTATCTTCAAACAAGGATTCAATAAAAAAAAAGTCGCTAAATTTAGCAGGGTGACCATAACTGTAACAAAAGGGGTAATGCCAGCTTTTCCTCCTCTCACCCTTATCCCTCTTAGTAGCTTCCTACCAGACACAAGGAGAAAGGGTGCGAAGTTCTTCTGTAGTCCCTCTCATCAGCAATAGCAATAATAATAATAATAATAATAATAATAATAATAATAATAATAATAATAATAATAATAATAATAATAATAATAATAATAATAATAATAATAATAATATAATAATAATAATAATAATAATAATAATAACAACAAAATTAAGAAGATGAAGAAGAAGGAGAAGAATAAGAAGATAATGATGATGATGAAAACTTCAACCTGATATATTAACCTTCGACAACAAACAAATAAAGTACATACACATATTATAGTGCAGCTCTTTGCCAGTCAATTCCTATGTGATGTTTAAGAATCTCTCAGATAAAGGATATCCTACTAGTCCTTCGTGGCTCGGTGTGGTAGGTTTTGCTACTTTCTGCCTGAGGAGAAAGAGCGAAGTCAATAAATAGCTATAAATGGCAAATAAATATATGAATAGATAGATAGATAAATAAATAGATACATAGATAAATAAATAAATATATATATATATATATATATATATATATATATATATATATATATATATATATATATATATAAAATAAACCCCCTGAGGGAAAGGGGTACAATATTTTCTCTGTGTTTCGCTGCGTGTCGTAAGAGTCGGCAAAATGAGGCGGAACGAGGGGAATGTGAATCCCCTCCTCTATGTTCTCTTCCCAAAGAGTAAGAGTATTTTGCCTTGACTCAGCCACTCCCCGTAAGGGAAAAATGGCTCATGAATTTAGATAGATAGATATGAAATAAATAAATAAATAATTATATAAATGAGTAAATAATGTAAAATATGAATAAATAAACACGTATATGAATATATACATAAATCAATAAATAAAAAAATAATTACATATGAATATGTACAGATCAACAGAGGTTGCAACAACTGTAACACAATACTCTCGAACAATATCGTTCCTGTTATTGTTGTTATTATTTTAGCTTCTGAATAGAAAGGAGAGAGAGAGAGAGAGAGAGAGAGAGAGAGAGAGAGAGAGAGAGTACAGAATAAAACCACACTGATACATGTACCACGTGTAAGAAGATACCCGAAAGGTAACCGAGAGAGACTTGGCTATTCTTTATAAACAGAGGAGAAAAAAATACCTCTCTATCTATCTATCTATCTATCTAACTAACTAACTATCTATCTACAGGTGCCAAAATCCACCTTATGAAAGGAGTGGCCTTGCCAAAGCAAAACCTTGACTTTGCGAGAGAGGAAAATAAAAGGGAGGGGATGCCCACCCCCCTCGCTCCGTCACATTGAATTGACTTTTAAAACACGTAGGGGAACACGGAGGTGATATCACCTGTCCCACACTCCAGGGAAAGA
>JAXCGZ010017147.1:35000-65000 GCA_037179515.1 Halocaridina rubra | reverse complement strand
AGAGAGGCAGGGATAGAGGAGTAACGGAGGAAGAAAGGGTAGAGAAAGAAGTGTAAAGGAGCATAAAGGAGAAGAAAGAAATGAGGAGGAAAGGGAAGAAACAAGGAGAGGACGGATATTGGAGTCAATAGAGGAACAGGAGAGGGAGAAGAATAAGGAGGGAGAGAAAGAGGAGGAGGAGAAGGAAGAGGAGGAGGAGGAGAGGCAGGAAGAGGAACACGAAATGGGTAAGAATGGATATGAAGAATTAGTAGGAAGTAATTCGAAAAAGAAATGGAAAAAAAAAGAGGAGAAGAGAAAGTAAGGAGAAAGATGTGAGGACAGTTAAAGTAAAAGGAGGAAGACCAGGAGACGAGGAAGAAAGGTGGAGAAAGGAGAAGGAGGAGGGGTGGAAAAATAGGAGGAGCAAGGGGAGGAGGAACGGAGAGGCGGAGATGGAGGGAGAAAAAAGAAGTGGACGGAGGAGAGGAGGAGGAGATGGAGAGGGTTGAGTGAGGTAAAGTAAGAAAAGGCAGGAAAGAAGAGAAGGAGAAAGAAACCTGGAGGAGGAGGAGGAGGTGAAAAGAGAAGGAAGGAAATAGGAGGAGGAGATAAAAATAAGAGAAGGAGCAAGAAATGGAGTGGAAAGGAGAGATAAAGAGATAGGGGCGATAAGGGAAGATCAAACAAATAAATCATAAGGTGAAGAAGGAGGAAGAGAATGGAAAGAGGAGGGAAGGATGTGAAAGATGAGGAGAAGTTAGGAGGATGAGGGGGAAGAGGAGTTGGATGGGGAGAAGGAGGAAGTAGTGGAAGAGGATGAGAAGAAAAAGAAGAAAAATAGGAGGAGTAGCAAATGGAGGGGGAGGTAAAGGAGGAGGAGGAGGAGGAGGAGGAGAAAAAGGGGAAGCATGAGATGAGAAAGCATTAAAGTAGGAGAAGGAGAAAAGAAGGAAGAAGAGGAAAAGAAGAAGGAGGAGAAAGGAGAGGAGAAGTTGAGGAACAAGAGGATGAGCTATAAAAGGGGAAAAATTGAAGGATAAAGAGGAAAGGGGCGTAAAGGAGGAAGATAAGGGAACTAAGAGAGGAGGAAAAATAAAAGGAGGATATAAAGGAGAAGGAGAAATAGGATGGAAAGGAAGAGGCTGAGGAAAACTGAAAGATGAGCAAAGGAAAAGGAGGAAAGAAAGAATAAAGAAGAAAAGGATATCAAGAAAGAGGAAAAAAGTGAAACAGAAGGCTGAGGAGGAAAGGAAGGAGAAATAGAATATGAGAGGAAAATTGAGAGGCTGGAAGAGGAGGAGAAAAAAATTGGAAGTGGAGAAAGAGCTTGAGGAAAAGTAGGAGTTAAAGGAAGAGGAGGATGAGAAGAAAGAGGAGGGGTAAAAAGAGAAATAGGAGGAAGGTGAGGTGAGGTAAAAGAGGAGGAGGAAAAAGAGAAGGACGAAGAAGGAGAGGAGAGGAGAAGGAATAATGGAGGAGGAGGGTGGAAGAGGAGGAGAAAGAAATACCATAGAAAGAGGAACAGGAGGTTGAAAAGCAACAACTAAAGGAAGAAAAGGTACCAAAGGAAGAGGAGGAAGTGACGGATGGAAGGGAAGAAAGAAGGAAGGAAAAGGATGGTGGAGGAAGGGATGGGGTGGAGCAAATGGAGGTGAATGAGGAGGGGGAAGTACAGTGGAATATTATTGTTGATATTTGAATCATTATTGTTCATGATATATGCTTCGCTTTTTTACTTTCAACAATAGAATTCATATGGTTTATATTACAGCAATTCTTACTGATCAAGATTGGGAGGTGATAGTCATTAAAGATAATCTCGCTGACTATGTCATTAACTGCAGAGAACTGTCAAACGAAATATATTAAGAAACACGAGAAGAAATTCAGAAATCGGGATGGTAGAATATCAAAGAGAATATCGGCTTATACTACCAAATAATATTACCTAATCAGAAAAAGATTGTAATCATAAAATCAACTGGAAAAGTGCAAAGATTATTTATAAAACAAAACACACGGATGCGGTCTCTTTAGAGCTTAAATTCAAATCTCTTACACAGGAAGACATTATGCTTTAAATTGTTATTTATGAACAATAACAATTTATTATGCTTTTTTTTACATACAAATAATTACTGCACATAAGAAAAGTTAAACAAGTTAATGAAAGCTCTTGCTTTAATTTAAAATACATTACATGTTGTGGCTTGTAACGTCACCTAACCTAACCTAAGCATTTAGGGACCACAACTTTACATGGCGTTCTGGGGATTTCATTTAGAGAAAATACTCTATTTTTTACGATATTGAGAAAATGATACTTTACATGCGGGTCCATAATGACCCGTTCAATCATTGTAGTATTTACAATAAAAACTCTAAATGTATTTTTATGATGTGCGGTATATCTGTCATTGGCAGGTCTGTTTGTAGCTTCGTTCTTTTCGTCTTATGTATATGCTGTGAAATTTCTAGCAATTAGTAATGTAAAACAATATCATTTTCAGAAAGTGCAATACAACTGCTGTTCTCCAGCTCATGCACAACTAGTACTTTTTTGCCATATTTATATACTGTTAATTTCCAGCATATTAATAATTCAAAACAGATTATCGTATTAGTCTTACTATTGCTTCGGCAAAGAGAAAATTACTCACCATATGCAAAAAGTTTCCCTTTGGCCTACCTCCCTCACAAGCCTAGCAGCTCCATTTTCAGCACCATTCTCTAAATATTCCCTTCGTTCATATCCTGCACTATCCTCACATATTTGACTCCCAACCTCCCCATGCAATACCGTAACTCCTCTCTCAGCACGATGTCATATGTTCTCTCCAAATCCACAGCTACACACCCTTTCTCTCCTCCATAACACTAAGACTGTCAAACTCCTGCTCATCGCTCCAGACTGAGCTTGTTGCCATAGCCAACGCCCTCGACTTCTTCATCCAGCAAGGAGCTGACCATGCCCTAATTCTCTCTGACTCTAAAGGTGCCTTACAGGCCATCAAGAAGCCACTCCTCAGAGACAATGTACACATCATCACCACCATCCTCAGCCACTACCACAGGACAACCAGCCTTGGAAAAGCCATCACTCTTGCCTGGATTCCCAGCCACGTCGGCATCAAGGGAAATGAGGAAGCCGATCAAGCCGCCAAACAAGCCACTCTCAGAGCAAAAATCCAGATATCTCTGTCTCCTGGGATGCAACAGATAAAAATTAAAGCCACCAAGTCACTCCTAAACACCTTAATAACTAAACACAACCTGTGCACAGACATTGGCTCCCCCTCCACCTGGTGGTACAAAGCCACCACTGATCTTCAGCGTATCACCCTGCCTAAGAGCCTTCGACAGAGCACGGAGGTCAATGTGTACCGTCTGAGACTCGGGTACAAGTGCACCTGGCGAATAGTGGAGGACATCACCAAGGAATGCACCTTTGGCCAGGTAGCCTCACCACATTCTCTGCTCCATTACATCCTTGAATGTGATTCCTTTTCAGAAATCCGACGGAAAACTGGTGCCCCTGCAACATCCAGTGAAGATCCAAATGCCCTTCATGTTGCTAGCTCCATCATCAGACTAGCAACAAACAACTACATGAACAGTCTACTAAATATTATCAGACAATACCCTCCACCAAGATAACCATGCAATAACTCTCTCTCACCCCCAAAACAGGAATTCATTTAAATTGTTTGATGTAAACTAATAATCCACAACTGAATACTTATGCTCTCCATTATCTTTACAGTTTTGCACAACCTCACCTGCGGGCCAATTAGGAAAGTCCGATCACCAACAATAACAAGATTTCACCCCACCTCCTCACCAAATAGGAAAGCCCATTCGCCCACAAGAGCGAATACCATGTACACTCCAAAAAAATCTCACCCCACCTGCGGGTCACAAGGGAAAGTCGCTCACCCTCAAGGGAGAACATCCAAGGAAAAAAAACTAAAAGCAAAATTTGCATCTCTAGTGTTCCTTCCTGGTATAAAACCATTTTGTTGTTCACAAATCATCACATCTTTCCAATACCCTTTTTCATATCTCCATATTGTGACAGATCAAATTTGTCTAAAATTGGTGCTCTTTTTCTTCACTCTTCAGGTATCCTCTCACCTCCCAAGATTATGTTGGAAACCATTGATTAAAAACCCTAGCGCCATCTCACTTAAACATTTCCATGCCTTTGCCATATTAAATGCAGCCATGAACCATTTGGAAAGCCTGCAGAGCATTATCAGACAGGACCTACCACCTAGATAAGACAATGGAAACAGAGATAGAGAAATATTTCAAGCGGTTGAGAGAAGTTCATTCAACATCTCCAGCTGGTGTGGTTCCGTGAAGGAGACAGAATGTTACCACTTCATGCTTTGTTGGTTATCAGCAAACATATTTCTTTTCTTCCTATTTTTGTTCATATATATATATATATATATATATATATATATATATATATATATATATATATATATATATATATATATATATATATATATATATATATATATATATATATATAAGCACATTAAATATGTGAAAACATGAATCATTTTTTACCCCGACCGGGACTCGAACCTAGAACTTATGATTACTAAGTCAAGGCGCTACCACTACACCACAGAAAGATTCCTTTTAACCTTCTGTGGTTTAGTGGTAGCGCCTTGACTTAGTAATCATAAGTTCTAGGTTCGAGTCCCAGTCGGGGTAAAAAATTATTCATATATATATATATATATATATATATATATATATATATATATATATATATATATATATATATATATATATATATATATATATATATATATATATATATGTATATATATATATATATATATATATATATATATATATATATATATATATATATATATATATATATATATATATATATATTATATATATATATATATATATATATATATATATATATATATAAGGTAGGAAAAGGCCCATTAATGAAATCAACGTAAAATATAATTCCAGTACTTATTAATTTCGTGACCTTATCTGGTCACTATAATTGTGTTTTACGTTGTGTTCTTTAACGAGCCTTTCCCTACCATTTTAGACTTTTTTTTTTTGAGGATGGGATAGGATAGGAGGGGAAAAAGGGGGGAGAGAATTAAGGATATAAGGGAATTGGAGGGAAAAGCACGAAAATTAAATAAAGTGAGAGAAAAAAAGAGAGGGGCAGACCCTCGTGCTAAGTTTTGATGGTATGGTAACAGTTGAGTGTAATTCATATATATATATATATATATATATATATATATATATATATATATATATATATATATATATATATATATATATATATATATATATATATATATATATATATATATATATATATATATATATATATATATATATATATATATATATATATATATATATATATATATATTATTTTTTATTTTTTTTCCAACCTCCCATTTACCCTTTCTTCCCGGTGGTCCTCAATGATTAAAAGAGTTCATGCGGCGCCAATATCTTTATCTTCTTCACAGCTCTATCCTATGTACCATCATATGTTATGCAGACGACATATGTATAAGGGCACCTTCTGCCAATGATATGCAAATAATACTTAATGAATTTTCTCAAGTGTAAAAGACATTGGTCTTGTCATTTCAACTCCAAAAACAAAGTACTTTTCCAGTATCTCGCAAGAGCCTCACCTTGTATTAGGCAATCAAATGGTTAAGGTGTGCGAAAATCACAAATATTTGGGAATACCAGTTCCTTCTCCCCTCACACAGAGTATGTCAAAGATTTGTGTGAAAGACTGCAACAGAGACTCAGACCGTTAAAGCTTCTTGCCAATAGGGTATCTGGTGTTGGAATTAACATATGCCGAACTTTCTATCTCGCATATGTCAGGTCATTAGTCGACTATCACACCCTGCAGCTCTGTACTATGACTACCTCTATCTTAAGACCCCTAGAAAAAATTCAGAACAAAGCTATGAGGATTATTCTTGGCTGCCCTATGAGCACCAGAATTATAAATATGCAACATGAATTAAACCTCCCACCTTTGATAGAACATATCAAACAGTCAGCTGTGATATTTGGAGTTAAATTAGCGAAATCAGCTCAGCCTCATCCATGTAATGCTGGTCATTTGCAAGGGCCGCAGTCAGCGCCAACAATCTTTAAATCACTAATAAAAAGTAACATACAGTATGAAAGACAAATTCACCCCAAAATATTTAAGCTTATAACCAATGAGACAAAAAAACATAATGTAACACTCTTTACTGAGAGTGGTCCTGAACGATTAATAAATCCTTGCAAGAGGATTGGGCCAGAAATTCTCTTTCCAATATTATCATCTGGTCCGAATGTTGCTCCAGTTATTAAAAAACATCAATGGTTAGATGAAATTGAAGCCTTTATTGAAACTAGTTTCCCAACTAACAATGAAACACTCTGCATTTACACTGATGGGTCTCACACAAGCAGTACAGGAGGGTCTGGGTGCAGCATTATAGTTTATGAAAATTTTGAAGGGCAGCAAATATTTGACAAAGCACTGAGTATGCCAAAATGGTCATCAATCACCGAATGTGAAATTGTTGGTCTAAAACTTGCTATTGAACATGTTCTCAGTGCTAGGAGAAATGCTATCATATTCTGTGACTCGCAGAGTGCGCTTCTGTCACTGAGATCATTAAAAGGCTCCTACAAAACTCACATGGCTGAAATTCAAGAGGCTCTTATTGATTGCGCAAAACTTAAACTCCAAGTTAAGTTTTCATGGGTACCCTCCCATGTTGGGATAGTAGGTAATGAAAAGGCTGACAGGCTGGCAAAAATGGCAACTGAGAGTTCAGTGTCTGAATCTATAACCACACTGACTCAGTTTAAAACAATGTTGTATAATGAGATTATGGAAGAGCAAGAACTTTCTACACTCACACAACATGTAAGCAGCTGTTCGATCCAACATTATGAAAACTTCAGAAGGCTGAGACACAAATACAGCATGGGTAAAATGCTTACAGGTGACTGTGATAGAGTTGCTGCCCGTATAAGACTTGGTTATAGAAATATATGGGAGGTGAATTCGAGAAAACTGGTAGAAAGCACCCAGAACACTCAAAATGCCATTTATGTGAGTGTGAAGGGGGCAACAATTTAGTACACTACATTGCAGAGTGCACAGAGCTTAAGGACTTCAGACCTCTTGGTCTGAGCTACTTTGAACTTTGTGTGCACTTTTGCAACCCAGAGAACTTATATCCTGTACTTAGTGTATACCCAACGTTGAAAATGTAATTCTTTTACCCTCTTCTCCGTCTACATCTTTTCCCACATTTATGTGGGGTCGATGTTTCTGGTCAGTTTTCTCCACTTATTTCTGTCCCATACCTCATCACCCAACAAACCTTTAGACCTCAGGTCATCATTGATGCAATCCATCCACCTACGCTTTGGTCTCCCTCTCCTTCTACCCTGTATATCCATTTCCATCACCCTCCTCCCAACATACTGTTCATCCCTTCTAACGACATGACCATACCATCTTAGTCTACTTTCTTGTATATTATCTGATATTTCTATAACTTTGAAAAAAAAAAAAAAAAAAAAGGAAAGGTGGAGGGAATACCTTCTCTCTCTCTCTCTCTCTCTCTCTCTCTCTCTCTCTCTCTCTCTCTCTCTCTCTCTCTCTCTCTCTCTCTCTCTCTCCTCTCTCTCTCTCTCTCTCTCTCTCATATGCCTTTTTATATACATAAGCCACTTTCCCCTTATAAGGTGAGTGGCTGAGTAAAGGAATAATGCTCTGACTTTCTGGGAAGAGAAAGTACAGAGAAGGGTTCTTTCATTCCCTTCGCTCCGCCCCACTTAGTCTACTCTTACGACACGCAGGGGAACATGGAGGAAGTATTCTAACCCCCTCCCTCAGGAGCTCATATGTATGTATATGTGTGTACATGTGTACATGTATGTGTATATGTATATGTATATGTATATATGTATGTATTTATATGTATATATGTATGTATATGTGTATATGTATATGTATGTACATGTCTATATGTATCAATAATTACTACTTTTGATTCTTAACTCTATCTATATACAAAAGCTGTAGTAATAATAATAATAATAATAATAATAATAATAATAATAATAATAATAATAATAATAATAATAATAATAATAATAATAATAATAATAATAATAATAATAATGATAATAATAATAATAATAATAATAATAATAATAATAATAATAATAATAATAATAATAATAATAATAATAATAATAATAATAATAATAACAATAATGATGATAATAATAATCATGATGGTGGTAGCAATGGTTGTGATAATAGTGATAATGGATTAACTGACGTAATTCTCTCTCATGTACATAATTTGAAGGGTAGAGAAGGGGAAGGGCTTTCAGTCCTTCTCTTTCTTTTCCTTCCAAATTTATCTTCCATTATATGGCACTGTGTTTATGTGTATGTATGTATGTATGTTCAGGTTTATATGTGTACGTATATGCGATAAGGTACATGCACTTTCCTCTGCTGTGTTACCCTCAGATGACAATGATGTGTATGAGTATGCATGGATGTGTCTTTATCTGTGGTAAGGACGAATAATTCCTTTTGCTTAAATGAATACCACAAAATCTCTCTCTCTCTCTCTCTCTCTCTCTCTCTCTAGAAGGTAAACAATCTTGCCTGGTGCGTTCCTGATATTTTCATGGTTTTTCGTGTTTTCTAAACTGCCTTTGTGTATTTTATGTACCTCTGTGACCCTGTGAAGTGTTTTAGAACAATGAAAATGTGTCTCTTAAGTTTTTGAATTTATGAACTTAGTTTTATTTTAAGTTAAGATAATCAAATTTTCCCGTAAAGGGCTCACATTTAATTTTTTTTCAAATTCTGCGCATGCGCAGTAAGAACATCTACAAGCGCTGCCAGTGGCAAAAGTATTTTAATCTTAGTGTTTTGTATTTTTCATATTATAATGTCTTCTATTGAAAACCTAGTGTCTTTGGAAAACCCTACTTGGGAATTCCTCAATGATAATTATACAAAAACTGAATTACAAAAGCACTGTCGGGAAATAGGTATCACAAGGGTCTGGCACACGAAAGATAAACTCATTGATATGATTCTTGAAAAGCATAGATCGTCACTAACAAACGATTCAGAGAGTAATGTTGATAACTGTGAATTAGCTCCTCAAGAGGAAATGAGAGACATTGAAGAAATGAGAGAGAGAATAAAAGTCAGAGATCTTGTTATCGATAAACTCACAATCACAGTCAACAAGTTAAATGATCGTATCTCTTCACTGGAAGAACAAGTCGGGTTACTTCAGGGAACATACAACTCACAGCAGACGACACCGGAACCGCAGGGTGTAACCCCTACCCGGCCCCTACCTGAGGGAAGCCTGCTTCTGGGTGACACAAACCTCTCCCCTGTTCATATGTCAGACTTGAACCAACAATGCTCCGTTCAAACTATAGAAGGAGCTAATATAGATCTCATAAATTGTTGGGTCTCAGAGAAACTTCGATGGGCTCCTAAATATTGCATCTTATACTGCGGTATTCAAGACATCCTTAATGGGTCTCAGCCTGTGGATATCCTTGATAGATTGGGTTCTCTCATAACCGATCTCAAGGAGGTGAACGAGGAGATGAGCATACACATATGTGAAGTAGCACCTGTCCTTAGAGTCGAAGAGTTCGATGAAAAGATCAACTATTTCAATAATCAACTAGCAACTTGGAGTGAGACCAATGGGGTTTCAGTTATCAAGACTAATCTGCAGTTCAGGCTTGGTACCGGCGACGTTGATCGGATGTGTTATGATGTAAATGATAAGGGGGATGCTCTCAACAGATTTGGCGTCATCAGGTTATTGAACATAATTGCTAAGCAATGCCCATTCTTCAAACTAAGCAACAACTGGGAAGAAATCATATACCAAACCATACCTACTACATATGCTTCTGTATTGCAGCGGCAACAACGACCGGTCACGGCCAATAACGACAGTCAAAATAACACATACAGGAACAGAAACTACGACCGGCATCGCCAGCTCCCCTCAATAAGAAATAATAATGAAATCAGAAACGTCTCTCAAGAAAGTAGCAACGATCAGCATTCTAGAAGGGATCCTCAACAGCATTCGGATGGACGTCATACCCGGGATTTTCGTCATCAGAATCGTCAAATCCCACCTGGTATTCGAGGATGGAGACGAGACTCGAGGATGAATCACAGTCTTTACGATCTCGACCAACCACGGCGCTACCCCCAGCGTCCCCGGGAGAGGGAGAAATTGCAGCAGCTCTACAGTCGTCGACAGCCCTGTTCAAACTGTGGGGAAATAAACCATGATCTTTCCCACTGTTGGTTTAACTATAGACTTAAATGTGGTCACTGCCGTGAACATGGCCATAAAACAAGATTATGTCCCTTAAATATATAGCAATCACATTGTAATACAGGCTTATTGAAACATTTCATAAACATACAACACATCAATGCACAATCACTTTTGGGTAATTTCGACAATATTGCACTAATGATCAGAGAAAATAACGTGGATATAATGTGTGTTTGTGAAACTTGGCTCCAATCTAATATGCAGTCTGGTTTTGTTGCTATACCTGAGTATTCTTTTTATCGATTTGATGGCGGTAGGGGTGGGGGTGTGGGGGTGTATGTAAGAAATCATCTAACGGTCTCCCTATTAAAGACCCCTGAAGTCGAGCGACCTCCTCATCTCGAAGACATTTGGTTGACTGTTCAGAGTAGGAAATTCCCTTCATTCATCCTGGGATGTGTATATAGACACCCTCATGCACTCAACGACACCTTTGATTACATCTCCGAGGTATTTCGGTCGGTCTGTTTGAGGAGCAAACCTCTCATTATTATAGGCGACTTCAATGATAATCTCCTTCTTCCTAATAATAAAATGGGGAAATTAATTCAATCCCTCCACTTAAATCAGCTTGTGAATAAAGCAACCCGTATCACCGCTAATTCCTCCAGCCTAATTGATCTTATAATTACCAATACACCTAGTTTTATAGTTCACCACGATGTCTTACCTTGTCCTGTAGGAGACCACGAGCTTCTAATAGCTACAGTTAATGTCAGGAAGGAAAAGAGACCGCCAATTGTTAAAACTTTCCGATCTCTTGAGAATTATTCTCAAAATTGTTTCTGCGACACTCTTCTTAATGAATACAACATTTTAAATTCAATACTAACTACAGATTGTGTAAATTATCAAGTTTCTACTTTTACTGATGTTTTTACGAGATGTTTAAATGAATGTGCCCCTCTTACAACCAAAGTCATGACACGCCCTCCTGCCCCGTGGATTGACTCTCAGTTAAAAGAGCAAATGAAAAGGAGAGATGACCTCCTAAGGCAATTTAAATCTGATAGACAAAACTCCGAGATGGAAAGAGCCTATAGAAGAGAAAGAAACCTTACTAAAACAATGTTGTCCGAAAAGAAGAAAAATCATTTCAGGGAAGAATTTTCCAAGTATAAGGGAAATATCAAAGGAACTTGGAATGTTATAAAAAGAATAATTCCTGCAAATAAGGAAATCTTAGAAAATTCTGACCTTCTCAGTGATAATGTGGAAAAGCGAGTGAATGATTTTAATAAGTATTTTGCTGAAATAGGTAAGTCCACATATGAAAAGTCCCAAGATAATAATGACTTGATTATTAATCAACCACATAATTGCCAGCCTCCAGCTGAAAGAAATATTATCAATAATTTTAGACCGCACCCAATCGATTTAGTCACACTTATTCTTATCATAAAGAACCTCAAACCAACAAACTCTTGTGGTTCCGATGGGATACAACTTCGCTTCCTAATTGACTCATTGCCAGTTACAGTATTTTTCATTTTAGTCATTGTTAATACATCCATTGTTACAGGCATTTATCCTAACCTCTGGAAGCATCCCTATATCATCCCCGTTTTTAAGAGTGGAGATACTAATAATGTTGAAAATTATAGGCCAATCTCTCTTCTCAGCATTCTGTCTAAAATACTTGAGAAGGTAGTTGCCACCCAGTTAATAAATTTCCTTGAATCAAATTGTCTATTATGTGAAGAACAACACGGTTTTCGGCCTAAACTTTCGACCGAGACGGCCCTACTTAAAATTACTGATAAAATTTATAGTAATATTGAAAATAAGAAAATATCACTTTTATTATTGCTAGATTTGTCTAAAGCATTTGACAGTGTACACCATCAAATTCTAATGAGAAAACTTTCCAAAGTTCATGTTGACTCATTTTGGTTCGAAAATTATCTGAAAGATCGAATTCAATCAGTTCGAATGGGCTCGACTCTCTCTTCTTCTTTAGATATCAGTTTTGGCGTTCCTCAGGGTTCAATTTTGGGTCCTCTGCTTTTCTTAATATATGTTAATGATTTACCTCAATTTATAAGAGATTGCCTACTTGTTATGTATGCTGATGACACCCAGATTATGCTTACTGGTGACATTGATAGAATTCCTGAAATCTTAAAAAGGGCTGAAGATATATTAAACTGTGCCAAAAGTTATTTTAACAGTAATGGTCTTTTACTGAACGAAAATAAAACTAAATTCGTTATTTTTGGATCAAATCAATACCTGTCCCGCATTCCTGAGAACATCAGTATAAATTTCAACAATGTTTCACTCTTCCCATCTAATAAGGTTAAAAATCTAGGAGTTATTATGGACAGTACCATGACATTTAATTTTCATATCGATGAACTACATAAAAAAGTGAACGGGACCCTTATTTACTTGAACAGAGTCTATGAAAGATTCGAGCCTGATTGTAGGGTAATTGTAGTACAAACATTGATTTTAAGTATTCTCAACTACTGTCTGAGTGTTTGGGGTTCCACGACTAAGACCCAGATGTTACGAGTGAAAAGGCTCCAGAATTTTGCTGCAAGAGTTGCCATAGGGCGGGTGCATAAATATGATCACGTGACTCCCCTCTTTGAGAGATTGGGTTGGCTAAGGATGGACATGAAGTTCATATATAATATCTGTCTTTTAGTTTTTAAAATAAATCATGGAATATTACCGGAATGGCTCTTCTCATTGCCAACAGTTAATCAAGTGCGTATCAATAACGTCAACACCAGATATCAGAATTCTTTTTACGTGCCCAGAACTTCCACTGATATTGGGGCAAGAGCCTTAAATGTAATGGGCCCGAGACTTTGGAACTCTTTACCCGCAAACTTAAGAAGCTGCCAAACATTACCCTCACTTAAATCTCATCTTTTAAATCACCTACTTAATAAGTGATTTTAGTCTCATTATTATCCTCCCATTGGGTAGACGAAGTGTACGTATGCTTATTTTAATGTGTAAATATTTTGATTTTGTGCTTTGCAAATTTCATTTGTTTTATTTTGACATTTTACATTGTAATTTGTAATTAGATTAATTATCATGTAATAGCCATTTTTGATGGAATAAAGTTTTTGACTTTGACTTTGACTTTGACTCTCTCTCTCTCTCTCTCTCTCTCTCTCTCTCTCTCTCTCTCTCTCTCTCTCTCTCTCTCTCTCTCTCTCTCTCTCTCTCTCTCTCTCTCTCTCTCTCTCTCTCTTATCTGTCTCTCTCTCTCTCTCTCTTTCTCTCTCTCTCTCTTATCTGTGTGTCTCTCTCTCTCTCTCTCCTTGATATGTATGGCTATGAAGCCCCAGTAGTGTTTCTATTGCTCATCTAATTAATGCATGCATGTATATATATGTATGTGTATGTGTGTGTATGTATGTATGCATATATATATATATATATATATATATATATATATATATATATATATATATATATATATATATATATATATATATATATATATATATATATATATATATATATATATATATATATATATATATATATATATATATATATATATATATATATATATATATATATATATATATATATATATATATATATATATATATATATATTATATGTGTGTGTGTATATGTGTATATATATATGTATATATATATATATATATATATATATATATATATATATATATATATATATATATATATATATATATATATATTTACCTACTTATTATTCTAACCTGAAAATTGTTATTCTATATCTGCTTCAAATTGTCTGCAGTAGTACCGTTGGAAAGTGAAATGTAACTTAAATGATAGCACTCAACAAGGGCTATTGAAAATATTGTCACAATGATTACTCTTCAAGTACTCTTCAATTATTACACTATATTTTATTATTAATTACTTGCTATGATATTTAAAATTAATTGCAAATTCTATTAGTATGTTATTTATACATAACCAAATAGATTGTAATGTTATCAACTGCAATATGACTGGGAGTGCCCATGTGCACATGTCCCCATGTACAGTTATCTGAAAAAATAAAAAAAATATAAAAATATGTAAATTATTCCTCTCCCCTCCTCCAAAACTTAAACCATCTAACACAAAATAAAAGGAGGTTACTAATCCTGTCAAGGATATTTTGAAGCATTTCTTTATATTTGCAGATTAAGACATGACCTTAATTCCCAGTTCGCTCACCTCCCGACCCACAATAATACGTCCACCCGTGTGTGGATATCTAAAACTCTCATTGTCTTCTCACTTCCTAAAAATATTCCCTTCACCTTCTCATCACACTCTCCTTACATTTCAATCTGTATCCTTTATTTTCCTAACAGTTTGCACATTCTTCTAAACTTGAACCATTTGTCAAACATGTTTTGAATTTCACTTTTACTTCTCACCTGTCCAACTTCAACGTTGGCTCGGATTTGCACATGATAATTACCTGTCCCTATCCTTTTAATAATGGCGATAGGAAGGACACTCCTAAATATTGTTACCCCCCAAAACGGGGAAAAATGCCAAGGTAAATGTAATACAGTAGAATGAATGAATGAATAGGATGGGATGGGAGGGGGAAGAACAGTGACGGCGTCGAGCAGGGTTGCCAGGTGCTTTGATGAGAAAAAAGTCAATAAATAATAGGACATTCATCCTACAAAAAGGACAGATATATATAATACTCACTTAAAAATCAAAGGAAAGAATTTCTTCGAAGGAAATAGCTTTGCTACCTACCATTTGTAGCAATGGCTGGAGAGCTTGGACAAATGTAATCTGAAGAGAATATTCGGTCGTGGGTTGTCTGGTTGACCAGTTCCTCTACAATCTCTTTTGTACATATCATTTGTGAACCGACTTAGCATGCGGACAGTTTTGGGCTGTCCTTTTTTTCTCAAGAAAAAAAAACAGGTGGGTCTCTAAAAGGACAGATCTGGCAACCCTGGCACCGAGTGAACGCTCTTCGCCCTACTCAGGCTTTCAGTCTAAGGGTGTCCGAAAAGAAGCGTAAACTAGAATAGTCTCAATGAAAGTATCTGAATTCCAGATCAAAACTTAGCACGAGGGTCTGCCCCTCTCTTTCTTTATCTCTTACTTTATTTAATTTTCGTGCTTTTCCCTCCAATTCCCTTATATCCTTAATTCCCTCCCTTTTTTCCCCTCCTATCCTATCCCATCCTAAAAAAAAAAAAAAAAAAAAATAGGATTATTGGGAGGGGATTGGATGAAAAGGCACTATAAGAGAGAGGATCATCTGTTGCTAATTGGAATATATATATATATATATATATATATATATATATATATATATATATATATATATATATATATATATATATATATATATATATATATATATATATATATATATATATATATATATATATATATATATATATATATATATATATATATATATATATATATATATATATATATATATTTTTTAGGATGGGATGGGATAGGAGGGGAAAGAGGGGAGGGGATTAAGGATATAAGGGAATTGGAGGGAAAAAGCACGAAAATTAAAGAGAGAAAAAAGAGAGGGGCAGACCCTTGTGCTAAGTTTTAATTATTATTAGCGATAGGGATAGGATAGAGGGAGAAAAAACATACATACATACATATACCTTGGCTGTTTCCCCCTTTAATTGGGGGGTAGCCGACATCAAAAAAGGAAAACAAATAGGGGGATTACTTTGCTCTATGGGCAATGACGAGGGAGCTAGCGACCGTTCAGATGGCACTGCTGGAGTGCCACAGCCCATCCTCCCAGCTCTTCTACAACCTGTGTCGCTTCACAACTGCCAGCTCCTCCTACTGCCCCTACCACAGGGCTATCTCTGTAAGATGCAGCCCCGTGGTAACAGCAGATGCCCATCAGAGCCGCGTCACAATCGCTCGCCACTCATTCCTATTCCTAGCACGCTCGCTTGCTTCCCTCACATCTATCCTCCTATCATTCAGGGCTCTCCTTACTCCATCCATCCATACAAACCTAGGCCTCCCTCTAGCATTTCTCCCATCAACTCTCACATTCATCACCTTTTTCAGCAGCCTTTCATCATCCATCCTTTCCACATGGCCAAACCATCTCAGAACATTCATATCTACTCTGGCTGCAATTTCTCTCCTCACACCCGTTCTTGCTCTCACCACTTCATTCCTAACCCTATCCAATCGAGATACACCAATCATACTCCTCGGGCATTTCATCTCAAACACATTTAGTTTCCGTCTCTCACTTACTTCCATACCCCATAACTCTGATCCATACATCACAGTTGGCACAACCACTTTCTCATACAAAACTTTCTTAACATTCATTTCCAACCCTCTATTCTTCATCACTCCTTTCAATGCACCCAACACTTTACATCCTTCATTCACTCTGTGACACACATCTGCTTCCACTCCACCATTTGCAGCTATAACCGAGCCTAAATACTTAAACTGATTAACCTCCTCAAGTGTCTCTCCATTCAACATAACATTCAATCCAGCACTATCCTCATTTCTTGTACACCTCATAACCTTACTCTTTCCCACATTCACTCGCAGCTTCCTTCTCTCACACACCATTCCAAATTCTGACACTAACTGACACAGCTTTTCCTCTGAATCTGCCACCACCACACAATCATCTGCAAACAGCAACTGATTCAGCTCCCACTCGTTATCATCCCCATCTACCATTCTCAAACCTCGACCACGCACTCGCTCATTCACCTCTCTTACAACTCCATCAATATACAAATTGAACAGCCATGGTGACATCACACATCCCTGTCTCAGTCCCACACTCACTGGAAACCACTCACTCACTTCATTCCCTACCCTAACACAAGCTCTACTACCCTCATACAAACTCTTCACTGCATGCAACACTTTACCATTGATTCCATATAATCTCAAAACATTCCACATAGCCTCTCTATCAACTCTATCATATGCTTTCTCCAGATCCAAAAATGCAAAATACACATCCTTACCCTTTGCTAAATATTTCTCACATAACTGCCTAACTATAAAAATCTGATCTATACAACCTCTACCTCTCCTAAAACCACTCTGCACTTCTGCGATCACATATTCTGTCTTATCCCTAATCCTATTAACCAGTATCCTACCACACTCAACAAACTTATACCCCTAAAATTATTTCATTCATACATATCTCCCTTACCTTTGTATAGGGGCACTATACAGGCAATCACCCAATCCACTGGCACCAATGACAACATAAAGCATGTATTAAACACTCTCACTAACCATTCCAATGCGGTCACACCCCCTTCTTTCAACATCTCCGCTCTCACACCATCCATTCCAGGTGCTTTACCTGCTTTCGCTTCATACAATGCCCTTTTCACCTCCTCTCTTGTAATCTCTCTCTCATTTTCATCTCCCATTACTGGCCCTTGAACCCCTCCCACTGCCACTATAGCTGCCTCTCTATCTTCCTTAACATTCAGCAAGCACTCAAAATATTCTGCCCATCTTTTCCTTGCATCGTTCCCTCTTAACATCTGTCCATTCACATCTTTCACTGTCTCTTCCATCCTCGATCCACCCTTCCTTGCTCTCTTCACTTCTTTCCAAAACTTCTTTTTATTCTCCTCATATGACCTACTAAAATCCTGTCCCTACCTAACATTTGCCAACCTCTTCTCTTCCTCTACCTTCTGCTTGGTTTCCACATTTTTCTCCCTATATCTTTCATACTTCTCCCTACTTTTACACTGCAGCCATTCCTCAAAAGCCCTCTTTTTCTCTTCCGCCTTCATTTTCACCCCTTCATTCCACCACTCGCTGCCCCTCCTCATGCCACCTCCAACAAACCTCTTTCCACACTCATCACTTGCATGTCCCACAAAACATTCTTTCATCAACCCCCATTCCTTCCCTAACTCCCCAACTTCTCTTTCTTTCACCCTGTCATATGCCACTCTCAACCTGTCCTGATATTCCTGTCTCTTCTCTGGCTTTTTCAACTCTTCCACCTTCACTATTTCCCTTCTATATCCCCCCACACTATTTCCCCACTCTTTTGCTATTACCACTTTTGCTTCAACCAAAAAATGATCAGACATCCCAGCAGCCACACCCCTGTATGCATGTACATCTTTCACTCTACCAATCATGCTCTTTGCTACCAACACATAATCCATCAATGCTCTTTCTTTCACTCTTCCATTTGCCACTCTCATCCATGTATACTTATTTATTAACTTCTTCTTAAATAAACTATTACCTATCCCCAACTCTTGCTCCACACACATATCTTACAGTCTCTCGCCACTCTCATTCCCACCTGGTACCCCATACTTTCCTACAACACCTTCTATCTCTCCATCACCCACTCTGGCATTCAAGTCACCCAACACAACTACATAGTTCCTTCTACTAAGACCATCCACACATCTAGTTAACTCATTCCAGAATTCATCCCGCTCTTCCTCACTTCTCTCACATCCTGGCCCATACGCACTAACAAAAGCCCAAGATAATAATAATAATAATAATAATAATAATAATAATAATAATAATAATGATCATAATAATAATAATAATGATAATAATAATAATAATAATAATAATAATAATAATAATAATAATAATAATAATAATAATAATAATAATAATAATAATAATAATAATAATAATAAAGTGACGAGATTAATTTATAAAAAATCTGGCGTAGCAATTTAAATCCGATGTTTTGGAGCTCGTCTTTATGAGAGAGAGAGAGAGAGAGAGAGAGAGAGAGAGAGAGAGAGAGAGAGAGAGAGAGAGAGAGAGAGAGAGAGAGACTTTTCAAGGGAAGGTCTCGTTGAAAATCTGCGTCATTACTCCTATGACTTTCGCTTCTGCTGTTCGTATGTGAACTTTGAACATGAAATTTGAGCCATTTTGTATATTTTAGAGCTATCTAAACTTTGAATATAAAATATTTCCATCGACCAACTAATTTCCTTGTAATAAAACTGAATCCTCTTTGGGAATAATATTTCTCTTTAGACAAACTTTCTGTGTGTCTAAAGTATTCAAAGAACTTATTTATATATTAAACTTTGAATTATTTTTGAGAAACCCCCATTCCTCCCCAACTTCTCTTTCTTTCACCCTGTCATATGCCACTCTCAACCTGTCCTGATATTCCTGTCTCTTCTCTGGCTTTTTCAACTCTTCCACCTTCACTATTTCCCTTCTACATCCCCCCACACTATTTCCCCACTCTTTTGCTACTACCACTTTTGCTTCAATTAAAAAATGATCAGACATCCCAGAAGCCACACCCTTGAATGCATGTACATCTTTCACTCTACCAATCATGCTCTTTGCTACCAACACATAATCCATCAATGTTCTTTCTTTCACTCTTCCATTTGCAACTCTCATCCATGTATACTTATTAACTTCTTCTTAAATAAACTATTACCTATCACCAACTCTTGCTCCACACACATATCTAACAGTCTCTCGCCACTCTCATTCCCACCTGGTACCCCATACTTTCCTACAACACCTTCTATCTCTCCATCACCCACTCTGGCATTCAAGTCACCCAACACAACTACATAGTTCCTTCTACTCAGACCATCCACACATCTAGTTAACTCATTCCAGAATTCATCCCGCTCTTCCTCACTTCTCTCACATCCTGGCCCATACTCACTAACAAAAGCCCAACATTCCCTTCCTATCCTAACCCTCACCCACATCAGCCTAGATGACACTTCTTTCCATTCCACTACCTGATTTACCATCCATTCACTCAGCAATAATGCCACACCTTCTCTCGCTCTCCCCCTTTCAACCCCAGACATCCTACCCGTCACATCACCAAATGCCACTTCTCCTTTTCCTTTCATCTTCGTCTCACACAATGCCAATACATCCATCCTCCTCTTACCAAACATATATCCAATCTCACATCTTTTGCTCTCTATCGTACTACAACCACGCACATTTAGACACTAAAATGGAACCGATCAGTTGACGGGAAGATACGAGCTTTGGGCTCTTTCTCGTAAACACAATTAGGTAATCACCCCAAAACTAGAGTTTGGGGAGAAGTTATTCTCCCCTTCTTCTTTGACGTCTCGCAGGTGGTTGATACAAGGGGGGGGATTCCTAGTCCCCCCGCCCCGTCCACTTCTAGTCGCCTTTTACGACACGCAGGGAATACGGTGAGGCTATTCTTTGATATTGTGCCCGCCCCACAGGGAGAAAACAGGGGGAGATTAGGGATATAAGGGAATTGGAGAGAAAAGCACGAAAATCAATAGATAAAAAAAAGAGGGGCAGACCCTCGTGCTAAGTCTTGACCTGGAATTCAAATAATTATTCTTTCTTTCTTTCTTTAGGATAGGATAGGACAGGTGGGGGAAGAATAGTGACGGCATCGAGTGAACTCTCCTAGCCCTATTCAGGGTGTCATCACTGGTGAGAGGGGGGTAAAGGATGGGAAGGATCCCTCCAATCCTTCCCATCCTTTACCCCCCTCTCACCAGTGATGACACCCTGAATAGGGCTAAGAGAGTTCACTTCAAGCTTATTCCTATCGATTGTGCTACCCTAATTCTTACCATAAAGAGCCTAAGAAACTCTGGCTCTTATGGTTCAGATGGTATACCATTTCAGTTCATCAAAGATGCTCTACCCATGATTGCATCCTATATTCTAACTATTATGAACACTTCCATTGTTACTAAAAAGTTTCCTGACTCTTGGAAAATAGCACATGTAATACCTCTGCATAAAAAGGGGGACAGAGAAGATGTGACAAACTATCGTCCCATTTCCCTGCTACCCATTTTCTCTAAAATATTAGAAAAAATTGTTGCATGCCAACTTATGTCATATTTAGAATCAAATAGACTACTAACGATTAGCCAACATGGTTTCAGACCAAAACTCTCGACGGAAACTGCACTGCTTAAAGTTACGAATAGTATATATAATAATATAGATATGAAAAAAATATCTTTGCTAGTTTTGTTGGACTTATCAAAAGCCTTCGACAGTGTAAACCATGAAATTCTTTTAAGTAAATGTATTAACTTAAATATTGATCCAAGCTGGTTTAGCGAGTATCTGTCTAATCGTAAACAGTCCATACGTCTTAACAACATTATCTCTGTGCCAAAAAATTTATCATTTGGTGTTCCACAGGGATCAGTACTTGGTCCTATCCTCTTCTCCATTTACTTAAATGATCTATCTTCTTTCATTTCTGACTGTCTAGTCGTACAATATGCAGATGACACTCAACTACTCCTTAGTGGTGATATTAATAATCTCCCAGAGCTAACTTTAAGAGCAGAAAACACTCTGTCAAAAATTAAAACCTATTTCCAAGAAATTGGGCTGTTAATTAACGAAAGTAAAACACAGTGCATATTTATTGGTTCAAGGTTCCACATAGCACAAATTCCAGAAAACACAACAATTAATTTTTGCGACAATATTATCACACCTAGCAAAACAGTCAAAAACCTAGGAATTCACTTTGATAACCACATGTTGTTTGATTCCCACATAGATAAAGTATGCAAAAAGGTTACAGGAACATTAATGTACTTATCACGTATAAAAGACAATTTTGAGACTACCACTCGAATAACTGTTGTTGCATCTCTAGCCCTAAGTCACATTAATTACTGCACAACTGTTTGGGGAGCTACCACTAAGACTCAGATAAACAGAATACAGAAGCTTATTAATTTTGCAGCTCGAGTTGCCCTGGGAGGAATAAGAAAATACGACCACATCACACCAGCTCTCAATAAACTTGGGTGGCTGCGGGCAGAAAATAAGGTCGCTTATGCTATTTATGTTTTTGTATTCAAAATTTTGGACCATCATTATCTTAGCTGGCTATTTGATTTAAAAACAGTCAGGGATATAAGGAGAACCAACACAAGACAGAGCAGTGAGCTCTTTATTCACAGAACAAACACAGAAGCAGGTTCAAAGATGATCACTATCAAAGGGCC
Source organism: Halocaridina rubra (assembly GCA_037179515.1). Lineage (NCBI taxonomy): Eukaryota > Metazoa > Arthropoda > Malacostraca > Decapoda > Atyidae > Halocaridina > Halocaridina rubra. The sequence goes on along the minus strand of JAXCGZ010017147.1, from coordinate 42,572 downwards.
AACACTCTGGCATAATATTCCAGAGCATCTTAAAAATGCATCCTCTTTCACAGCTTTCAAAGGCAAACTATACAGTTTCTTTTGGACAAATAGTTGCTGCTCATTAAGAACTAATTATTCTCATTGTAAGGAAACAAATATGGAAATGATGCCGATAATAACGATCCTGTATCTAGTGGCATACTTACTACTTTATTATTAACATTATTGTAACATTTTTATTACAGCATTATTATTTTCTATGAAAGCTACATTTAATTTAACTATATGTCTAACCCTCTTCTTTGTTAGTTTAATTACATGTCTACTTATAAGTTACTATTAATGTTGAATAACCATTGTACAAAATGGAAATAAATGTTTTTGTTTTGTTTGTCACTATTCTTCCCCCACCGGTCCTATCCTATCCTAAAGAAAGAAAGAAAGAAAGAATAATTATTTGAATTCCAGGTCAAGACTTAGCACGAGGGTCTGCCCCTCTTTTTTTTATCTATTGATTTTCGTGCTTTTCTCTCCAATTCCCTTATATCCCTAATCTCCCCCTTTTTTCTCCCTGTGGGGCGGGCACAATATCAAAAAATAGCCTCACAGTATTCCCTGCGTGTCGTAAAAGGCGACTAGAAGTGGACGGGGCGGGGGGACTAGGAATTCCCCCCCCCTTGTATCAACCACCTGCGAGACGTCAAAGTAGAAGGGGAGAATAACTTCTCCCCACACTCTAGTTTTGGGGAGATTACCTAATAATGTTTACGGGAAAGAGCCCAAGGGAATACCTTAGAGCGCTGGTTGGTAGATCACATACTCTTTTCACAAAAATAATTCTTGACAATTTTTATATTATTTTTGTCAAATATTGTATAAATTGTCAAAATTTTACCAACATTAGTTTAAACTACTTTATATAAAATTAAATATAAAAAAAGTATAGACAAAGCGTACAGTAAATTTACGAAAACTGTTTATGTGTATGTCTAATCCAATTTTTGAAAATAAACAAACCTAATCCAATGAACCGAATTTTTTTTTTTACCAAGTTATCTCTAAGTAACTAGTAACTTATGTTTAATAAACCATACCTTCCTAATTTAATAACAAAGCTAGTATATGTGCCTAGTTTCCCCCAAAATATCATAACGCATTTATTAACATGGAAAATAGTAAACTCGTAAATTTTTATGTTCATTGCTGTATTTTAGAAGGATACTATTAGTTTTACCGATCAGATATTACTTACGCTGAAGTATTAACTATATACAAAACATACTTAGATAATAGCCAGAACTGAGAGAAAGGACAGTATTAGTAAAAAAAAATCGTAATCTCTTTACTCTAGATAAATACATGACAAAACTAAACATTATGTATATTTTCTGTTGTGCAGTGGATATTCTCTCTCTCTCTTGATAAAACAGTGCAAACTTATGACACAATACGATTATACGCAAGACTAATACGATTGTATAATTAAATTCCTCAAGTGGAATCTGATATAGGTACATATGCTATCACTGGGTAGCATGCTGTTGCTGGGAATTTCCAATTAATAGAAACAGTGCAGGCCATCAGATTATCATTATGTTTTATATTATTATCCAAACTGTTTTCCTTTTTTGATGTCGGCTACCCTCCAATTAAAGGGGGGGAAACAGCCAAGGTATATGTATGTATTATTCATGAGTAACAGTAATGTCCTTCATAGACGATATTCACCAAGAACTACACAATATAAATAGTGCATTTAGCTGAGAATCAATTTATTTGGGATCTTGTGAAAAAGACCAACACCAGGATGCTCTAGGACTATCTATATTCATAAGTCACGTCACCTAACCTAATTTAATATAGCCTTACCTTATGATTTATGGGTCACTTAACTTCACACTGGGTTATTAGAGTTACTCCTGTATACAAGAAATTCTATTTAATCTGTCATGTGAAAATATCAGTTCAATACGTAAGGGTCCAATATGACCCGTTCCACCATAGCATGGAATATCTAAAACAACAACGACACATTATGTGCTTTCAAGATTTATGATAATCTGATCTTGCCAAATCCGTTCGCTGCTTTATTATTTTTGTCTTATCTATATGCTGTGATATTTCCAGCAATTAATAATATAAACACAGTCTATTGTTTTCAAAATGTAATACTTCGTCCTACATCAGTGGGCCCACCACGTCCCAGCCACCCTCATGAGTGGATATCGATAAAGGAGATTCGTGCTACCTACCTAAGATGATGAGAGATACATTTGCTGTTGCCAAGTTCATACGCAGCTTCTTGTTTTTTTATTTATTAACTTGTTTTCTCTCTCTGTCTCTCTCTCTCTCTCTCTCTGCTGTGAGATTCCAGCACCTAATCAAAATACTCTCATTCTTACTACTACTTTGGCGTAGGGGAACTTAGACAATAATACAATCCTTTCCTGCTATATTAAAATTTAAAAATTACTTATGACTTTTATATTTCCATCAATTTAGACGATTTTTTTTTTTTTTTTTTTTTTAGCACGAGGGTTTGCCCCTCTCTATTCATCTCTTACTTCCTTAAATTTCGTGCTTATCCCCCCAATCCTTCCCAGCCTTTATCCCCCTCTCCTCAATGGTGACACCCTGAATAGGGCTAAGAGAGTTCACTCGACGCCGTCACTGTTCTTCCCCCTCCTATCCTATCACATCCCTCTTTTCAACTAAAACTTAGCACGAGGGTTTGCCCCTCTCTATTCATCTCTTACTTCCTTAAATTTCGTGCTTATCCCCCAAATCCTTCCCATCCTTTATCCCTCTCTCCTCAGTGATGACACCCTGGATAGGGCTAAGAGAGTTCACTCGACGCCGTCACTGTTCTTCCCCCACCTATCCTATCCCATCCAAGCAAGCATCCTCTTTTCATGATTAAAAACTTAGCACGAGGGTCTGCCCCTCTCTTTTTTATCTCTTACTTTATTTAATTTTCCTGCTTTTCCCTCCAATTCCCTTATATCCTTAATCCCCTCCCCTTTTTCCCACTCCTATCCTATCCCATCCTAAAAAAAAAAAAAAAGTTATCCCGGATAAAATCAAAACTAGCACGAGGGTCTGCCCCTCTCATTTTTATCTCTTACTTTATTTAAGTTTCGTGTTTTCCCTCCAATTCCCTTATATCCTTAATCCCTCCCTTTTCCCCTCCTATCCTATCCCATCCTAAAAAATAAATAAATAAATAAAATTCCGAATTATATCAAGAATCTGAATTCCAGATCAAAACTTAGTACGAGGGTCTGCTCCTCTCATTTTTATCTCTTACTTTATTTAATTTTCATGCTTTTCCCTCCAATCCCCTTACATAATTAATCCCATCTCCTTTTTCCCCTCCTATCCTATCCCATCCTAAAAAAAAAGAAAAGAAAAAAGTTATCCCATCCCTATAAGTGATGACACTGTTACGAAATTTCCTCCTTTCCTATCCGATCCTCATTGTGATGATAACCCATTAGCAAGAGGGATTGTCCCTCTTTTATTTTTATTTTTTATCTTAATTGTTTTCATGCTTTCCTTTCCAAGGGTTAAGAGAGTTCACTCGATGCCGACACTTGTTCTTCCCCTTTCCTATCCTCTCCCATCCCATCCATTCATTCATGACAACCCTATCCCACAATGATGGTGAAAATGATGAATAATGAGCACTTTCAGAATATCACATTCTTATTCACTTACAAACATACGTACTACATCATAATAAAAAATAATATGTGGACCTTTCCTTACCTTGCTTGTCAATGTCATCATTATATGTCCTATCAGGGGTTGACACTACAAGGTTATCGTCTTCATATCGCCCTATCCCTTGCGTCGTCCTCAACTACTCTACACATTATTATGTCTATTTGTCAGTGGCCTGTCTCCAAGCCATACAGCATAGCTAATCTTACTACCGTATTGTAAAATTTACCTTTCACTCTTGCATATAACCTTTCTTATATATACCACTTCCGTCACTCTTCCCCACCCACTCTATCCTGCATATCCTCTCTTTACATCTCTACCACAAATTTTGCTACTCTAAGCACTTTTCCCCAGTCTGAACCATGCTCCTGCAGCAGTCAGTTGTCCTACTCTTCGCTTCTACCCAGCCAGCAGCTAGGAGCCGACATCCCACCTACCTGGAAGATTGATTTACTCCTGCTTCTCCTTTCCATTTTAGAAAAGGAGTATAAGCCTGTATACATTGCTTTAAAAAAAAAAAAAAAAAAAAAAAAAAAAAAGGACTTTAAGGGAAGGGCTTAAGTGCTTTTATATAGCTATTAAACATAGTGAAAAAGTCCTCTGTGTTCGTGTGCTAGCTCACCAAGTGCACGACTAGGTTCTAGTCATGCCTTCGCCCGACCCACCTGCTCACTCCCCTGAGGGGGTATGGAGAAGGACCACCCCCAGAGAGGTGAACTGTCGTCGGAAAGAAGGGGCAGAGGACTGCCTCAGGCAGTAGACAGGAGAGCTCTGCTGCCTCAGTTCCTCCCCCAGCTCCCAGGCCCACGGTTCCCAGAGAGAAACTTTCTAAATTTAAGGTTCAGGCTCTTACTCCTTCTGAGGCCTATACATTCCTTCATGAGCTGGAGGATCAGCTCACTGAATTTGGGTGCTTCATTAGGCCCAACCTCCAAGATGAATTGATAATCTACCTCACCTCCACCGAAGCTGCTGAGATGGTCCACTCTCTCAACTCACCCCACCTAGCTGAGATGTGTCCATTTCATAGAATCAGGAACTTCATTTCTCTAAACTTCCCACTGGTTTTATTAGAAAATCTCCTGATAAAGCAAAGTTAAATCACCTCTGCCAGCCGCTGCATCACCAAAATTGAAGGGCAATTGGTCCCCTCCAAGTAGCTCCTAATTCACATCTGCAGATCTTCCCCAGCCAAGGCCAACCTGGGAATATGGGGCAAATTTGAATTCAGGGAGTATAACCCTGAGTCCTTTCTTTGTTTTCATTGCCAAAGGTTTGGCCACAAGAAATGTCACTTCCCAATTAGATACATAATCTGCAGTGGTGGGCATGTCACCAACCAACGCATTGCAATACTCAAGGCCAAGGAGGAGACCTTGGACAGGTGCCCTAACTGCCGGGGATGCCACCACGCCTGGAACTCCCATTGTCCTGAGAAGTTAAGAGGATCTCTCCCAGAAACCCAGCCTCTGCTCCTATCCCTAACTGCAACACCACAACCTGAATTCCTGCTCCTCCTCCTATCTCCAATCCTTGACAACCTGCCCCCCCCCCCTGCCTTCCCCAGACCTAGCCTCCTAACCAATTTCCATACACAACACTAACCTCTCTCCCAAACACACAAACTACACTTCCTTCCACTCCTGCACCTACACAGACACCCACCACCTCCTCACAAGACACTGAGACTCCTACAACCACCCCACATAACTCTCACACTCCCGCTGTCCCCATTCACAGACCCCCTAACCACACCAAATCCCAAGACCCCAGACTGAAAAATTTGTTCTCTACTGCTGTCTAATTAGCTCCTATCTCTGCAGTCTGAGGTGGTCGGCTATTTTCTGCTGTAAATACTAGGTCTTCTGTACTTTGACTATTCTTTCAGTCTGTCCTTTTCCTCTGTGTATCAGTACCTCATCTCTGCCTTGTCCGTAACCTTTTTCTATGCCTTCATCTTAATTTTTTCTTCGTGTTCGGGCCTTTATTGATAAGAATAGTTTTCTTGCTTGTCCCGGTGTCACACTCATAAAAATCTAGTATTTATTATTATTATTATTATTATTATTATTATTATTATTATTATTATTATTATTATTATTATTATTATTATTATTATTATTATTATTATTATTCAAGAGGGTTGAGAAGTGATGAGCATGACCCATCTGACTATTTTCTCCTCTCAGTTTTCTAATTGTTCTGTGGTAAGATAATAGTTCTTACTTTAAACAGATGTACTGGAAAACTGGAAGCAGTATCTCTAGATGGGACATTGCTTCACAACACACCAACATGTCCTCCCTTACCACATGCATACACCTCAACTTTGGCCCATCTCTCCCCCTCCTTTCTGGCAGCTCTATTCTCAGCATCATTCTCCCAATATACTATTCATCCCATCTTAGCATATGCCCACTCCATCTTAATCTCGATTCTATCATGATGTCCTCAGATACTCCTACCTCCCATCCACTTCTGATATACTTGTTCTTTATCCTGTCAATCCCTTTCACGCCCAGAGTAAACAGCAGCATCTGCAACTTTGCCACCCCCAACTCTGCCTCTTGTCTATTTGTCGATGGGACTGTCTTCAAACAATACAACATAGCTACACTTACTAACGTATTGTAAAATTTACCTTCCACTCTTGCAGGCAACCTTCTGCCGCATATCATTACCATCATTCTTCACTCACTTCGTAATTCCTGCACTCTACTTCACCACTCTACCATACTCTCTGCTACTCCCAATACTTTGCCTCTGATACTCAAATTGATCCACTTTCAACACCTTGCTACCTTGTCACTCCACCACCATCCGTTCATTCACACATTTTCTCTGTCTTGCCCCTGCTGACATCTATCTCCATTCTCTCTAGTGCTTACCTCCGCTTCTCCGGGCATTTCACAACCTGTTCCCTACTCTCAAAACAGTTCACAATGTCATCCCCAAACATCATAGTTCACAGGAGCTAATGTCTTATCTTGTCCATCAACCTGGCTATCACCAATGTATACAAGAATGGGCTTTGTCTCAGTCCTTGATGCAATCGCATACACCCCAAACTTTGAATCCATTCTTCAATCATGCTGCACACAACACCGCTACCACATTGACCTCATACAAAATTACACCTAATTCTCTTCTGCTCCCAACTTCCTGTTGGAATACCATAAGCCCTCTCTCAGAACAATGATATATGCTCTCTCTAATTCCACAAACACACAATACAGACTGTTGTCATCTTCTCTATACTTCTACATCAACACCCTCAAAGCAAATATTGCACCCACATTGCTCCTGCCTGGTATAAAATCATATTGCAGCTCACAAATCTAGACATATTTTCAGTTTAGTTTCCACTACCCTTCTCATATATCTATATTGCAGCTGATCAACTTTATCTATGTAATTACTGAAATTACTGGCACCAGTGCACTTTTTCTTTATTCCTCATGTACCTCTTCGCTCCTAAGAGTATGTTAAACAACCTGGTTAAAAACCTACCATCTCTCCCAAAAATTTCTAATCCTCCAGTGGAATTTCATCCTGCCCAGCCATCTTTCCTTTCCATATTATATATATATATATATATATATATATATATATATATATATATATATATATATATATATATATATATATATATATATATATATATATATATATATATATGATTCATTTTTACCCCGACCAGGACTTGAACCTAGGACATATAATTAATAAGCCAAGGCACTACCAAATACACCACAGAAGGTCTAAAAGGGAACCAGACCTTACAGCTTATATCTTCGCTAATAGGATGGTAATGTGCTTATTTGATTATTGTTGGTCCAGAATGATAGTTGAATTAATTGTGAA
>JAXCGZ010017147.1:0-30000 GCA_037179515.1 Halocaridina rubra | reverse complement strand
AGCACCTTTTAGTACAATGTACTAAAAGGCGTCATCACCATCTAGGGATATGCTTGAACGCGAACAGCTTCTGACACCAATGCGCCAACAGCACATTTTAGTACAATGCACTAAAAGGTGTCATCACCATCTAGATGTGATTCTGACACGACACCAACAGTTTGGTTGATGTTAGTGTATTTTTAAGGACATTTCACCCTAAAGTGTACCGATGATTATCTCAGTGTACTAAATTACTTAACTTTGTGAAGGAAACTTTATCTTTATATTAATGCTCCCTTCGTATAGTTTCACTTTCTTTTTGATATTTGCAATTGGAAACAGTAAGATAGAATATATTGTATATATTGTTTATGGCAGGCTTAGAGTACGTCTTCATCACCATGTACGTGTTCGTGTGGCATGATCTGCAGATCTTTTTTCAATATTTTTTATTTTTGGACCTCACTAGCGTCGTACTGCGCTATAGTAAATTTTAAGATCTCTATATTAATTGAACTTTAGCTAGTAAGTTTACGATATGTATAGTGGGATGTATGTAATACCTTCAGCTTAATGTGCATGCCTGTGTGGTACTTTATTCATTTGTTTCAAAACTTGTTTCAATATTTCTTGATTTATGTACTTGACTAACGCTGTTATGCGAAATAAATTTATTAAAACATCTTTTCAATCTAGCTTCCACTAATCATATCGCCATGTTGTAGCTGATCAACTTTGTAAGTGGTGTATCTCTGTACATCTCTTACTCTTTAGAGAGAAAAAAAATGGCACTAGCACACTTTTTCCCTACTCCACCATGTATTCTTTTACCTCCAAAGACTATGCATGATTACTTAAACAGTGTAAACCTAGGATACCATATTGTTAGTTTGTTAGACACAAATGGATTTCATAGACGCATCTGACGCAGTTCTGCGTATGACTAGGATTCCGTACGTGATTCTAGCCATACAGAACAGCGTCAGATGCGTTTATGAAATCCATTTGTGTGTGTCTAGCTAACTAACATTATGGTATCCTAGATTTACACTGTTTAAGAAATCGGTCCTATGTTAGACAACCTGGTTAAATAACTAACTACCATATCTCCCAAACATTTCCATGCCTCAAATGGAATACTTTTTTATGAGCGTGACACCGGGACAGACAAGAATACTACGTTCATCATTGAAGGCCACAGGACACGAAGAAAGCATTAAGACAAAGGAAAAGGAAAAGGTTACGGGCAAGGCAAGAGATGAGATATTGATACACAGGAAAAGGACAGTCTGAAAGAATAGTCAAAGTACTGAGGATCAAGAAATATGGCAGGATTAAGCCCTGAGATAACGACAGATCCTCTTTTTGAAGGAAGATACGTTATACGAATAAGGAAAGACAGGAGGAAGAGAGTTCCAGAGTCTGGAGGTGGATGGACCAGCAACCTTTCCCCTCAATCATCTTTATAGCAGTCCTTAACATTATCCACTATCTTCACATTATTCATACCTCTCCCCCTCATTATCTTCATTCATCAGCTTCTCAGAATACTCCCTTCACCTTCTCAGTTCACTCTCCTCACGTCCTGTTGTTGTTTGTTGTTTTAGATTCTCCATCCACGGATGGGTGGAACGGGTCATGGAAGACCCATAGGGCGGTCGCCAGCCGGAACAATCCCCAACCCTCCACCGGGGTGCCAAGTCACCGCAGTAACCTCCTCAGTAAACAGCTTAAACTCTCTTGCCTGGACGAGGTGTAATCCGTCGACCTCGCGAATGCGAGGCCAGCGCGTTACCACTGTACTGGCCAGGAGGCTACCTCACATCCTGATGCACACCTTCCCTAGCTTGGTCCCTCTTTTTGGTTAATCATTTACAAATTAATTGTACTCTCTTAGTGTTGAAAATTTTCTTATATTTGCTGATAAGACATGACCTCAGCTCCAAATTCACTCACCTACTGGCCCATCAACCCCCGGGTGGATATCTACAGCGACGAACAACGACTCTCCTAGTATTCAACAAAGAAAACTAAATAGTAAGGGCGGATCAGTAATTAATACCAAGCCAAATCCTGTACAGATAGCATTAGAGAGTGCATTCTAACCACAGTGCTTATGTTAGCCATTGGATAACGAGGATAGGACAAATTTATCAATCGTTGTAGATATCCTCCTCGGGAGTGGACAGTGGATCTGGAAGGTCCCGGAAGGCATGTTTACTTGAATCTTTGCCCTGAAAGAGGCTTGTTTAGCTGCTTGGTCGGCTTCATTTCTTTAGATGCTGACATGGCTGGGAATCCAAGCAAAGCTGACGGCTTTTCCAATGGTAATAGATTTGTGGTAGAGAGTGAGGGATGTTGGTGATGATTCTCACGCTGTGTCTGGGGAGCGGCTTCTTGATGGCTTGTAAGACACCTTTGGAGTTGATAAGAATGAGAGCATGGTCAGTTTTTTGCTGAGAGCATTTGCGATGGCAACCAGCTCAGTTTGGAGCAAAGAGCAGGAGCTTGACAATCTCCAGGATTCAACGTGTTCTTCAGAGATGAAGGAGGCAGTTGAGGCTCCAGCTTCTTGACAAAATCCAGAGCTGGAGCAGGCACAACTCCTAAATCTTCTACATAGATGGCTCAGTTAATCAAAAGGAACTGAGCTGGTTGCCATCGCAAATGCCCTCAGCTTCTTTTCTCAGAATGAAACTGGCCACGTCATCATTCATACTAATTCCAAAAGTCTCTCACAGGCCATCAGAAAGCCGCTTCCCAGACACAGCGTGAGAATCATCACCAACATCTTTCACCTCTACTACAGATCTATCATCATTGGAAAACCGTCAGCCTTGCTTGGATTCCCAGCTATGTCGGCATCAAAAGAAATGAAACCGACCAAGCAGCTAAACAAGCCTCTCTCTGGGCCGAGATTCAAGTATCCCTGCCCCCCCGGGACGTTCCAGATCATGATCATAACCTCAAGATCATTTCTTAACTTACACCTAGCCAGACACGACCTATGCACTGACACCAGATCTCCCTCTACCTTGTAGTACAAAACCATCACCAACCTACAGCACATCACCCTGCCCAAAAACCTCTACAAATGCACGGCGGTCAACATCTATTGACTGAGACTCGGATACAAGTGCATCTGGCAAATAGTCAAATATCTCGTTAAGCAGTGCACCTTCTGCCAGGAAGCTTCGCCACAACCCCTTCTCCACTACATCCTTGAATGTGAAGTCTTCTCAGAAATAAGACAAAAGACGAGAGCCCCGGTAACACTTAGCATTGACCCAAATGCCTTTCAAGCTGCTAGTTTCATAATCGAAGAAGCAGCAATGCACTTTATGTACAGCCTACTGAGCAATATCAGTCAGTACCCACCTCTTAGATAATCAGGCAACAGCTCATGGTCAAGCCTAGAGCTTGTTGTTTTAGATTCTCCACCCACGGATGGGCGGATCGGGTCATTGAGGACCCAAGGGTTGTCACCAGCCGGCACGAGCCCCAACCCCCCCCCACTGTTGTGCCCAGCGACAGCAGTAACATCCCCAGTAAAAAGCTCAAACTCTCTTGCCTGGACGAGGCATGATCCGTCGACCTCGCAAATGCGAGGCCAACACATTACCACTGTACTAGCCAGGAGGCTGCCAAGAGCTTTTTTTTTTTTTTCTTGGATGTTCACCCTTGAGGGTGAGCGGACCTTCCCTTGTGGCCCGCAGGTGGGGTGAGATTTTTGGAATGTATGTGGAATTCGCTCTTGCGGGCGAATGGGCTTCCTGTTGGTGAGGAGGTGGGGTGAAATCTTGTTATTGTTGGTGATGGGACTTTCCTAATTGGCCCGCAGGTGAGGTTGTGCAAAACTGTAAAGATAACGGAGAGTATAAGTATTCAGTTGTGAATTATTAGTTTACATCAAACAATTTAAATGAATTCCTGTTTTGGGGGTGAGAGAGAGTTATTGCATGGTTATCTTGGTGGAGGGTATTGTCTGATAATATTTAGTAGACTGTTCATGTAGTTATTTGTTGCTAGTCTGATGATGGAGCTAGCAACATGAAGGGCATTTGGGTCTTTGCTAGATGTTGCGGGGGCACCAGTTTTCCGTCGAATTTCTGAAAAAGAATCACATTCCAGGATGTAATGTAGCAGTGGATGTGGTGAGGCTACCTGGCAAAAGGTGCATTCCCTGATGATATCCTCCACTATTTGCCAGGTGCACTTGTACCCGAGTCTCAGACGGTACATATTGACCTCAGTGCTTCGTTGAATGCTCTTAGGCAGGGTGATACGCTGAAGATCAGTGGTGGCTTTGTACCACCAGGTGGAGGGGGAACCAATGTCTGTGCACAGGTTGTGTTTAGTTATTAAGGTGTTAAGGAGTGACTTGGTGGCTTTATTTTTTTATCTGTTGCATCCCAGGAGACAGAGATATCTGGATTTCTGCTCTGAGAGTGGCTTGTTTGGCGGCTTGATCGGCTTCCTCATTTCCATTGATGCCGACGTGGCTGGGAATCCAGGCAAGGGTGATGGCTTTTCCAAGGCTGGTTGTCCTGTGGTAGTGGCTGAGGATGGTGGTGATGATGCATACATTGTCTCTGAGGAGTGCCTTCTTGATGCCCTGTAAGGCACCTTTAGAGTCAGAGAGAATTAGGGCATGGTCAGCTCCTTGCTGGATGAAGAAGTCGAGGGCGTTGGCTATGGCAACAAGCTCAGTCTGGAGCGATGAGCAGGAGTTTGACAGTCTCCAGGATAGGACGTGGTTTCCAGTGGTGAAGGCGGCGGCTGAGGCTCCAGTTTCTTGATTTACTGAACCGTCAGTGTAGTAGACTTGAGAGTTTGGCCTGCTCCAGCTCTGAATTTTGTCCATGTATATGTTTTTAAGGACAAGCGGGTTTACCAAGCTTTTGGGGTTGTCAGGGAGCTCGATCTTTATGTCGAGTGGTTGGTCATTCCATGGGGGTGGGCATCTGTATTCAGGAAGCGGTGTGTCTTGCATCTTGGCTAGGATGCTCTCCCTGACTGGCAGTGCTTGCAGGTTAGCGCAGACCTTGGCTGCCCAGGTTCTAGGATGGTGGTTGGGGTGGCGATTGAGGGCTAGATGGAGATTTGTGCCAGCTAGGCATTTATGTTGGGCAGTGGTGGTTTTGGCCACAAGGAGGGTCAGTCTTTGCTGAGCTCTGAGTTTGAGTGGAATGAGTCCCGATTCCTTCTGGAGGTTTTCTCTCTTGGTCCACATGGGGGCTCCTAGCATGGTATGTGTGGCGTTGTTTTGAATTACTTCTATCTTGTCCCACTGTTGGTCTGTTAGTAGCCAGAGTGTGGGACAAGCATAGTCTATGAGGCTGCGTATGGCTTGTACATAGAAGGTTCTGAGGGCATTAAATGATGCACCATCGTAGAGGCCCGACATCCGACGAAGGACCGCTTGTCGCTGGCTGCACCTGTCGCGCAAGTGTTGAATTTCTGGTCCAAAGGTTAGTCTGTGGTCGATGATTACCCCCAGGTATTGGTGTTTGGTAACCCAGTCCACAAGCTCATTACCTATGACCAGATTAGTGTCTGGTCTCCACTGGTGGATGGGAAGGGCCTTGGTTTTGCGGGCATTGATTTTGACTCCAAGGGAGATGGAGGCTTGGTGAATCTTGGTGAGGCAGCACTGTGTCTTGTTAGAGCTTCTGTCTCCTATTGTGACAAGGGCAAAGTCATCCGCATAGTTGAAGAGTTTGGCTCCATATGGTAGTGCGATGTCCATGAGTTTTTCCATGAGACAATTAAAGAGGAAGGGGCTAAGGATTCCACCTTGGGGGGTCCCATTTTCGTGGTTTTTGTAGGTGGAGTAGTGCCTCAACCTCTCCAGCGTGAACCCATGGTGAGGTTCCAATATGGAAGCCTTGTCCTTGCTGGTCATTAGTAATCTCTTTTTTTTCTATATTTTTGTTCATCCATTTATTTTTCATTTTATTATTCATAAATTTGTTTTTTGTTTCCTATATCACCTTTTATCCTTCTTTCCGGGTGGTCTCCTAGGAGTTAAAAGCGTGCGCGCGGCACCATCACCTCTCCTTTCTTCACCACTATCCTATCCCGATTTTCCTTTTCCACTCAAACAAGGCATCTCATAAAGATTTGTAAGAGACTACTAATCCCTGGCAGAGTATTTTGATGTTCTCTCATATCTGTACAGATTCACGCCAGTTTCAGATTATTTCACCCACTGGCCCACCATGGCCCATCCACCCTCATGGGTGGATATTTACAACACTCACTTTCGATGAAATACATGAACAACTTTGCTTTCCTATGTGGTCTCAGGGTGGTTCACGCATCAGTGATGCATCCTTTAAAGTCTGGGTATCATAAATTTAGCCTATTTTCAGAGAGAGAGAGAAAGAGCTCTTAAAGTTTTCAGAATTGAGAAAATATATAATATTTACTTTGGTCATATATTTATCGAGAGTACAAGAGAATAGACATTCCTTACATATGCTTAATATTATCTCTCATTTCTGTCTATTTTTAATAATTATATATATATATATATATATATATATATATATATATATATATATATCCCGTCGAAATACAGGAAAGAGCGTCAAAACTAACGAGTTTTGTCTTACGAGTTTACTATATGTATATCAAGTTTAAAACAAATAGTACTTTAGGGATTCTTTTAAAAGTGGGACTTTATACTAGATTTAATATTAAATAAGAAAGTTATTCCTTAGTAGAAGGAATGTCAGGAACTAATTGCAATAGAATCAAAGAACTCAATCACTGACTCAATGCCATCAGAAGAGTCCACAGAAACTGCCCCACTGAAGACTAATACCATGCCCTCCAAGAACACGTTCATGAAGAGACAAAAGAAATCAAAAGGAAAAAAATGTTTGAATGGTGCTCTTCTCTAGACGCCCACATCTCTGTGGGACAATTTTGGAGAAATATAAACTAATTTGCCAAGGGAAGAACTCAAAGCACCATCCCGCACAGAGACCCCAGCAGGATAGCAGAAGAGCTCTCCCTCAAATTCGATGAGAGAACCAACTCCACTCAGCTCTCCATCACGATAAGAAGAACCCAACAGCATCTCACGACTGGAAGATGTGAAAAAATGAAGAAGCCATCAATACCAAAGACCTCGCCCACACCCCCTTCACCCTGGCCGAGCTGTGGAAAGTGAGTAAAAGCTCGAAGAACACAGCCCCAGGGCAGACAGAATCACATACTCCATGATACAGAATCGTGTGCCCCAAGGGGAACTTGCTCGGTTCTCACTTATAAACTGCACTTACACTCAAAGAGTCAGACCGGCTTCATGGAACAAGGCTGATATTTGGTCCTTCCCCAAACCAAAGGATCCAGAAAACCCATGCTCTATATCCCTATTAAGCAGAGGTTCTCAACAAACTTCGCTGGAAGTGCCCACCCTTCCATGAGGACATGTCTGCTTAACAGCTGGGCTTAGGTACTTCCAAATGCATAGCATCCTTGCTTCTCATTCATAAACAACTGCCGTGGGTTCGTCTCCTGGCTCAAGCTAAATCTACTCAACCTAAGTGCTTGAATGAAAGTGCATGGGCACTATTCCACCTACAAACCACACGCAAATGGAACCCCCCAAGGCAGATTTCTAAATCCCTTGCTCTTCAATTGAATCATGGAAAAGATCATGGTCATTAAACTGCCTCGTGGGGCAAAGATCTTCAACTACGCAGATGTCTTTGCTCTCGTCACAAGAGGTGATAGGTCTTTCAACAAGACCCAGCTAAGCCTCAACAGAATATTCCAAGCCTCCATCTCCCTTGGACTTAAAAAAAAAAAAAAAAAGCCCTTAAAACTAAGGTGCTTCCCATCTGCCAGCAAAGACCAGACATAAGTGTCGTCATACATAACGACCCCTGGGACTGGGTAGCTAGGCACCTTTACCTGGGCGTTTACATCAACAGCTTACTCTCCTTTGGACCCGAATGACAAGTGCAAATTGCACCAGTCTGTTCTCGCACCTGCCAGGCATCTACAAAAGTGTAAACTTCAGTCTCCTAAAGCCTTCTACATGCAAGCTATATGGAGCCTCGTGGACTAAGCTTGTCCCACCCTTTGCTTCCTAAAGAATCAACAATGGGTCAAGATCGAGGTCACCCAATATAATGCTATGCAAACCATGCTACGAGCTTCCGTATGAACTAAAATAGAAAACCTATGAATCCAATTTCCTGACACTAAAACATAGATCTCTACAGAGAATGACCCTCACAAAGCACCACAACACAACGGCCCTACCTTGCCAGAGCAAATATCAAACTAGCCTCGGCCAATACCTGGACCTCCTCAAAAGGACCTGGGCAGCCAAGTTCTGTGCTAAGCTGCAGGATTTAGGGGTTAAGAAGGACATCCTATGTAAGAACTTGGACACTCCATACCCAGACTACTAATGCCCTCTTCCATGGGATGACCAACCGCTTGATATAAAGATTGAACTCCCTGCCAACCTCAAGAGCTCAGTCAACCTCCTTGTCCTCAAAAACATATATAAAGATAAAATCCAGAACTGGAGCAGACACAATTCCCTATTCATCTACACAGATGGCTCAGATAATCAAGAAACTGGAGCCTCAGCTGCCACCTTCATCACTGAAGAACATGTAGAACCTAGGAGACTGTCTTACTCCTGCTCCCTCCTCTAAACTGAGCTGGTTGCCATCGCCAATACCCTCAACTGCATTACTCAACAAGAAACAGATCATGCTCTCATTCGCACGGACTCCAAAGGTGCCTAACAGGCCATTAAGAGATGCACCCCAGAGATAATGTGAGAACCATCATCGACATCCTCCACCTCTACCACAGGGCTATCAGCATTGGCAAAACTATTACACTTGCTTGATACCCAGCCACGTTGGCATCAAAAGGAAATGAAGAAACTGACCAAGCAGCCAAGCTAGCCTCTCTCTGGGGAGAGATTCAAGTATCCCTGTCCCCTGGGGACCCTCCAAATAAAAATCAAGACCACCAGATCACTCTTCAGTATTTAGCTAGCAAGACACAATATGTGCACAGACACCGGATTTGACTCCACTTCTTGGTACAAAATAGCCACCAACCTCCAGCATATCACCCCTCCCAAAAACCTCCATAGAAGAACAACAGTCAACATCTTTCGACTGAGACTCGGATGCATGTGCACCTGACAAATGATCAAAAACTTCATCCAGGAGTGCACCTTCTGACAGGAAGCTACATCTCTCCAATACAAGGTAATTGGAATCCCAACAAAAAATCACTTGCAAGCATTGTAAAGTTTATATTTTGCCTTGGTCAATAATTTACTTGTTCTAGAGCTCCCTCCCTCATATCATATTATCGCTCTCTATCCACTGTCAGAGTAACTGGCGGAATTTAAAACCCGTTACCATATTCCTCTCTTTCTGCTAGCTTCTATTGGTGGTTAGTTTCAGCTTTTCCTCAAGAAATGTTGGGATTTAACATTATAGGGACATGGACAGCTATGCTAGTCGTAGGAAACTGAAAACACAGTAAGCTCTATTAGCCTTGTACAGGTATATCTGAAGATTTGAATAAATTCCATAGGAACTGTCACAACCCCTGCACAACATCATTGAATGCAAAGTCTTCTCCAAAATACGACGAAAGACTGGAGTTCCAGTAATTCCTAGCAGTAACCCAAATGCCCCCCAAGCTGCTAGCACCATAATAAAGAGCAGCAACGAACCATTTTGACAGCCTGCAGTACATTATTAGCCAGTACCCACCACCTAGATAATCAAAGCAACAGCATCATAGACATAGCAAAGAGCAATAATGAACAGTGCCCTCACCCTCTCCAGCATGAGCCCAACAACACTGGTGTGGTTGCATAAGGAAGCCTTGTTCCTTGCTGGTTATCAGTAAACTCATTTTCTTCCTAATTTTTGTTTATAAATTTAGCTTTCATTGTTATACTTATAAATTTGTTTTTTTGTTGTTCCTATCCCCCCCTTCTACCTTCCCTTCCCAGAGGTCCCCTAGAGGTAAAAGTGTGTACGCAGTGGCATCAACTTTCCTTTCTTCACCACTATCCTATCCAAACTTTCCTCTTCTTTTAAATATTTAAGGCATCTCACTAACACATAATAAAGAAGACTACTAACCCAGTTAAGAACATACTGAAGTTTTTCTTATATTTTGTGGATAAGACTTGACCTCGGATCCCAGTTCACTCAAACTACTGGCCCACCATGGCCCGTCCACCCCCAAATGGATAACTAGAACGAAAGAATGAACGAATAATAAAATTTTCCAACATGTATTCTACCTACGAGTCTTCAACTAAAATGAGCTTATTCTAGCTTCACGGATAGTTATAAAATTTTTAGAAAGACTAAAATTCTGTACTCTGCGACTTTGAGGCGTTAGGTCGAGGGTTCGCGCCCTGCCACGATCTGAGGTTAGCAAGGGCATGCACTCAGGGTGACGATTATATCTGCCGAAACAAGTCCATCGCAAAAAGGCAATCGTACTAGCCTTTGGTAGAAAACAGGTTCCGTTACGTAAAACCGAATCCTATCACTGCAATTCTGTATTCATCTGTCCTGAAGCCCAAACGTCGGGAATATTGTTGTTTTAGATTCTCCGCCCATGGACGGGTGGAACGGGTCATGGAGGACCCATAGGGCTACGTCGGGAATGAAAACAAAGATCTTCAAAGAAATCGAAAATATGATAAGCGTCGTGTCACAAATCTCAATAATTACAGCAAGCCTCTTAACCTCAATCAACTTCACGTGTCAAACACAACCATAAGTGTTTTCTGTAGCATTTTACAGGAACAACTGATTATATAGTCATATATAGAGCAACTCGTAAAACTTTATCGTTCACGTTTTTCATAATTATTAGTATGAAATTTAACAATGACACTAAATATATCGTTCTTTTGAGTCATGATATACCATTTAACCACCACGTGCAGGTATTGTAGTTTCGACGAACGCTCTGTTGATCCAAAATTTAATCAACGTTTTCATGACGTGATAAATGATTTGTCGGCAAAAGCTTAGAGAAGCAGATTCCAAACTCGATTTCAGAGCTGTGCATACACTATACATAAGAATATTTATACATAATTAATATAGACGAATAGGTATACATACCCTGTCTGTATACTTACGGACATAAACATAAGCTATTTTAAACAAATTAAACCGTCATGCAAATGAACACTTACATATGCACGTAGATTCTATACACTGTCTTAATATATATTACACGAAGCTAGAAGAGTGAGGGGGGAACTGGTGACAGTCTTTAAATTCCTTCATGGTTATGATAGAGTGGATAGGGATCGATATTTTGATATGGCTGGCTCTAGAACTAGAGGTCATAGTTTGAAGCTTCGTAAGAAAACTTCTTCGCAGGATGTAAGGAAATACTTTTTCAGTGTAATAGTTGATAATTGGAATTGGCTAAGCGAGGAGGTAGTTAATGCTATCTCAATCCATAGTTTTAAGGACAGGTACGATAAGTATCACTAAGTCTAAAATGGAACCGATGAGGAGAAGGGAAGATACGAGCTTTGGGCTCTTTCCCGTAAACACAATTAGGTAATCACACACACAAATTTATGTAACCTATGTGAGGCCAAAACTCGAATATGCAGCCCCGTTTTGGAATCCGCACTTGAAAAAGCATATAGCTAAGCTTGAAAAAGTTCAAAGACATGCCACGAAACTGGTGCCAGAAATGCGCAATCTCAGTTATGATGAGAGGCTGAGGGAATTAGACTTACCGTCACTCGAAGCTAGAAGAGTGAGGGGGGATATGGTGACAGTCTTTAAATTCCTTCATGGTTATGATAGAGTGGATAGGGATCGATATTTTGAAATGGCTGGCTCTAGAACTAGAGGTCATAGTTTGAAGCTTCGTAAGAAAACTTCTTCGCAGGATGTAAGGAAATACTTTTTCAGTGTAAGAGTAGTTGATAATTGGGATTGGCTAAGCGAGGAGGTAGTTAATGCTATCTCAATCCATAGTTTTAAGGACAGGTATGATAAGCATGACTAAGTATAAAATGGAACCGATGAGGAGACGGGAAGATACGAGCTTTGGGCTCTTTCCCGTAAACACAATTAGGTAATCACACACACACACACACACACACCCCAGGAACAAACATGGCAGGGGAGACTTGAAGAAAATAAAGCTAGGGTTGTAGACCTGATAAGAAAGCTTGGAGTAGTATGTGGTCCTGAGGATATTGTAAACATACACCAACTAGGTAAATATTCGAGGGAAGGAAAGCCGAGACCAACAAAAGTAACCTTTGAGAGAGGGGAAACATGTAGGGAAATACTGTTGAGAAAAAAAAGTCTAAAAGACCTTCAAGAATTCAAAGAAGTGTTCATTAGACAATACAGAACACAGGAAGAGATGGGAAAGATCAACAACTTGTTGCAAGAGGCAAGAAGGTTAAATGATGAAAGAAATGAAGAAGAGAAGAAAAATTTTCATTACAGAGTTCTTCCAGACAAAGGGGAGATAAAGAAGATAATGACAGAAGATCAGGGGATGGGGCCTCATTAAGATTGTTATACACAAATGCTGATGGATTAGCTGGTAAGGCAGTAGAATTAAAAGATAGGATTCACAACAGTAAGGCAGATATAGTAGCAATTACAGAGACTAAGTTGAGTGAGGACATAAACAGTGTCACAGTTTTTCCTAAGGGTTTCAGAATACTAAGGGTTGAAAGATCTGAGAGGACTGGTGGAGGGATAGCACTGCTCATAAGTGAAAGGATTCAAGTCGAAGAAATAAACTTTGCTATAGAAAGTGAGTTCAAGGAATTTCTTGTTGCTCGCATAAATACTGGGTCAGAGAGCATTATAATAACTGTTGTATACAACCCACCAAGGAACCAAAATAGGCTTGAAGTTTATGAGGAAAGTCATATAGGTACTAATGAAGTCATAAACTCAGTTGTTAACATGGCACGGGAAAAAAAAAATGTAGGATTTTGATTATGGGAGACTTTAATCAGAAAGAGATAGATTGGATAAATCTTGACCCACACAGTGGTGAGGACTCATTCGGGGCAAGATTCCTAGATTGCGTACAAGGGAATTTCCTACACCAACATGTAATGGAACCAACAAGGGCCAGGGGTGGGGATGAGCCATCACTACTTGATCTAGTGTTCACAGATAATGTGTTGGATATTGAAAAAATTGAGTATGAACCACCAATTGGAAAGAGTGACCACTGTGTGTTGTTGATGGAGTATATCATTGAAGATATTCTTCATGAGAGTAGAGGCACTGAGGACATGAGGAGGAACTATCCGAAAGGAGATTACATCAAAATGAATGAGCTTTTTGCAGTTATTGACTGGAGAACCTTATTTTACAACAAATCTTTACAAGAAATGTATGACATCTTTTGTGAGAAATATAGGAAGATAGTAGATTGCTGCATACCTGTCACCAAAGTAGGTGTAATTCATGCCAGAGAGAAATGGTTCGATAATGGATGTAAAAGAGCTAAGGAGTGGAGAGACAAATGCTGGAAAAGGCATAGGAGGAGAAAAAACATAAATGCCTGGCAAACCTACAAAAGAGCAAGAAATGACTACCTAAGTAAAAGGAGAGAGGCAGAGAGAGACTATGAGAGGGACATCACCAGGAAGGCTAAAGAGAATCCCAAGCTTTTCCACAGCTTTATCAGAGGAAAACTGAAGGTAAAAGAACAGGTTTTAAGGCTAAAGAGAGCGGATGGAAGCATCACTGAGACGGATGAAGAGATCTGCAAAGAATTGAACAAGGAGTTTCAGTCAGTATTTACAGTAGAAAATACCCCACCCCCTCAGATTGCAGTGATAGAAGCTCAAGGGCCGGTATTAGAGAACATCAACCTTACAGCCACAGAGGTATGCAAAGCGCTGATGGATTTAGATGTTCATAAAGCTACAGGTCCCGATGACATATCCCCTCATGTGCTTAAAAAATGCGCAAACACAATATCAGTGGCACTAAGTATCATATTTAAGGAGTCACTGGAGTCGGGGGAGATTCCAAGATGCTGGAAACAAGCAAATGTGATACCTATCTTCAAAAAGGGAAGGAGGGATACGGCTCTGAACTATAGACCAGTTTCCTTGACCAGCATAGTTTGCAAAGTTATGGAGAAACTACTAAGGAAACATATCTCTCTTCACTTGGAATCCTTCAACTTTTTGTCAGTGAGGCAACATGGCTTCAGAGAAGGTAGATCAACAGTAACAAACTTTTTAGAATTTTATGATGAGGTAAGCCAAATCTTACAGGAAAGAGAGGGTTGGGCAGATTGCATATTCCTAGACTTCCAGAAAGCGTTTGACACTGTTCCACATGGGAGACTTATTAGGAAGCTGCAATCAATGGCTAGAATAGGTGGAAATGTTTTGGAATGGATAAAAACTTACTTAGAAGGAAGGGAACAGAGGGTTAGAGTAAGACACTCAGTGTCTGAATGGAGAAGAGTTAGTAGTGGGGTTCCACAGAGTTCAGTTTTAGGGCCACTTTTGTTCCTTGTATATGTAAATGACCTACCAGAGTCTGTAAATTCATTCATGAATATGTTTGCAGATGATGCAAAGATTGTGAAGAAAGTAAAAAACGAGAACAATGGTAGAGAACTTCAGGAGGATCTAAATAATCTGCATGAGTGGTCAGAAAAGTGGCTAATGAAATTCAATACTTCAAAATGTAAGGTAATGAGAATGGGTACAAGTGCAAGAAGGCCCAAGCTTGACTACTCGGTGGCTGGAGTACAACTTCAAGAGACAGAAAATGAGAGAGATCTAGGAGTAAACATACTGGCAGATTTGTCTCCAGAAATACATATAAATGGCATAGTAAGGGCAGCATATGCATTCTTATCAAATGTAAGGGTAGCCTTCAGGCACATGGACAAGGAAATATTCAGAAATATTTATGTAACCTATGTGAGGCCAAAACTCGGATATGCAGCCCCCTTTTGGAATCCGCACTTGAAAAAGCACATAGCTAAGCTTGAAAAAGTTCAAAGACATGCCACGAAACTGGTGCCAGAAATACGCAATCTCAGTTATGATGAGAGGCTGAGGGAATTAGACTTACCATCACTCGAAGCTAGAAGAGTGAGGGGGGATATGGTGACAGTCTTTAAATTCCTTCATGGTTATGATAGAGTGGATAGGGATCGATATTTTGATATGGCTGGCTCTAGAACTAGAGGTCATAGTTTGAAGCTTCGTAAGAAAACTTTTTTTCAGGATGTAAGGAAATACTTTTTCAGTGTAAGAGTAGTTGATAATTGGAACTGGCTAAGCGAGGAGGTAGTTAATGCTATCTCAATCCATAGTTTTAAGGACAGGTATGATAAGTATCACTAAGTATAAAATGGAACCGATGAGGAGACGGGAAGATACGAGCTTTGGGCTCTTTCCCGTAAACACAATTAGGTAATCACAATTAGGTAATCACACACACACACACACACACTCGAATATGCAGCCCCCTTTTGGAATCCGCACTTGAAAAAGCACATAGCTAAGCTTGAAAAAGTTCAAAGACATGCCACGAAACTGGTGCCAGAAATACGCAATCTCAGTTATGATGAGAGGCTGAAGTAATTAGACTTACCATCACTCGAAGCTAGAAGTGAGGGGGGATATGGTGACAGTCTTTAAATTCCTTCATGGTTATGATAGAGTGGATAGGGATCGATATTTTGATATGGCTGGCTCTAGAACTAGAGGTCATAATTTGAAGCTTCGTAAGAAAACTTTTTTTCAGGATGTAAGGAAATACTTTTTCAGTGTAAGAGTAGTTGATAATTGGAATTGGCTAAGCGAGGAGGTAGTTAATGCTATCTCAATCCATAGTTTTAAGGACAGGTATGATAAGTATGACTAAGTATAAAATGGAACCGCTGAGGAGACGGGAAGATACGAGCTTTGGGCTCTTTCCTGTAAACACAATTAGGTAATTACAATTAGGTAATTACACACACACACACACACACATACACACACACACACACACACACACACACACACACATATATATATATATATATATATATATATATATATATATATATATATATATATATATATATATATATATATATATATATATATATATATATATATATATATATATATATATATATATATATACATATATGAATCAAAATTTTACCCCGACCGGGACTTGAACCTAGTACTTATAATTCAGTGGGGAATCTGTAATATGAACATAGTGGCATTTAGATAGAATGCGTTCGTTCCTAAGTATAGCAGATATAAGCTATAAGGTTGGATTCCATTTAACCTTCTGTGGTGTAGTTGGTAGCGCCTTGACTTAGTAATTATAAGTCCTAGGTTCAAGTCCCGGTCAGGATAAAAAACGATTCATGTTTTCACATATGAAATGTGCTTATTTGGTTATTGTATAACCCGAATAAGATTGGGAATTGAATTAAATGCGAAAATGAAGCCACGAGTGAGGTTGGGGAATCTGTAATATGAACATAGTGGCCTTCAGATAGAATGCGTTCATTCCTAAGTATAGCAGATATAAGCTATAAGGTTGGATTCCTTTTAACCGTCTGTGGTGTAGTTGGTAGCGCCTTGACTTAGTAATTATAAGTCCTAGGTTCAAATCCCGGTCGGGGTAAAAAATTATTCATATATAAATATATATATATATATATATATATATATATATATATATATATATATATATATATATATATATATATATATATGGTAGGAAAAGCCCATTAAATGAAACAACGAAAATATATATACTTTGAGAAGGTGGCCAGTTTAGGTCACGAAATTAATAAGTAGTTTTAATATATATATTTTCGTCGTAGTCTCCGTGGCAAAATGGTAGCATCTTCGACTCTGAGGCGGCAGGTCGGGGGTTCGCACCCGTCACGGACTGAGGTTAGTAAGGGAATACACTCAGGGTAACGATTACATCTACCAAAACAAGCCCTTCGTAGGAAGACAACCGTCCTAGCCCTTAGTAGAAAAGGGAGTTCTTGACGTAAAACCGAATCCAATATATAAATTTTCGTTGTTTTATTTAGTTTGCCGGTGTTTCAGTTCCGATATCCATCTGAGATGCTCCTCAGAACGTCAGCCGAGGCAAGCCCCAACCCCCACACTGTGGTGCCCATCCACAGCAAGTAACCTTCCCAGTAAACAGCTTAAACTCTCGGTCCTGAGCGGGAACCGATCTGTCGACCTCGCGAATGCGAGACCAGCGCGTTACCACTGTATTTAATGGGCTTTTCCTGACATTTTAAACTGTATGTTAACAGTTCAGTGTTATATATATATATATATATATATATATATATATATATATATATATATATATATATATATATATATATATCCAATAGCTTTATATAACTATTAATATTATGAATCCCCTTTAAGAATGATTTTATTTTTACTAACAGTGATTCACTAAAGCAGCATCTTGAAAATGAAGGCGAGCTTAGGTTGGTATTGGTCCCAAGCCTGGACACATAGAGATGGTAGGTGTCAGGAACATCATACGGCCGTAACACCATTTTTGTGACTAAATTTATTCTGACATCTCATAGCTAGATGGATGAAAAGATAGATTACTGAGCAGGCTGGATTATGCAAATAATATATATATATATATATATATATATATATATATATATATATATATATATATATATATATATATATATATATATATATATATATATATATATATATATATATATATATATGTTGCTCCGGTTTTACGTCATGGACTCCCTTTTCAACCAAGAGCTAGGACGATTGCCTTCTTGCGAAGGATTTTTTTGGCAGATGTAATCGTTACCCTGAGTGCATGCCCTTGCTAACCTCAGACCGTGACGGGGCGCGAACCCTCGACCTGAAGCCTTAGAGTCGCGGACGCTACCGCTTGAGCCACTAAATAAATAAACAGAAATACAGACTAAAATTAATAAATATGTAGGACTCAGAGCCGGAGATGGCAGAGAGAGAGAGAGAGAGAGAGAGAGAGAGAGAGAGAGAGAGAGAGAGAGAGAGAGAGAGAGAGAGAGAGAGAGAGTCCCACGTAGGCTGATCATTAGTTGAATCATTATGATATTTGTGGTCTTCTTACAAAGTAATTTTGCTGAAAGTTTTGATGAAATTTACTTTCAATTTATCTTCCCTGGACAACAAGTCTGGTTTGGATGAAGCAGTTGAGATGTCTAGGAAGTGTTTTTATACATACACATACACAGAAAAATTCAAAGACATGCCACGAAAATGGTGCCAGAAATACGCAATCTCAGTTATGAGGAGAGGCTGAGGGAATTAGACTTACCATCACTCGAAGCTAGAAGACTGAGGGGGATATGGTGACGGTTTTTAAATTCCTTCACGGTTATGACAGAGTGGATAGGGATCGATATTTAGATATGGCTGGCTCTAGAACTAGAGGTCATAGTTTGAAGCTTGGTAAGAAAACTTCTTTGCAGGATGTAAGGAAGTACTTTTTCTGTGTAAGAGTAGTAGATAATTGGAATTCACTAAGCGAAGTGGTAGTTAATGTTAACTCAATCTATAGTTTTAAGGACAAGTATAAGTATCACTAAATACAAAATGGAACCGACGAGGAGACCGAAAGTTACGAGCTTAGGGCTTTTTCAAGTAAGCACAATAAGATAATTACAATTAGGTAATTACACACGCTCATGCACACATACACACACACAGGCAAGATTATATTAATGTAACCTTGGATAGGGAGAACTCATATAGAAAGAATTACCATTCGTCCTTATAGAGCAAAGAAACAGAAGAGAAGATTAAAAACTGCCTATTCAGCAAATTGAAAGGTTCATTTCAACTCAATTCAAAAAATTTATTGACATAATAGGCAATTACATCAAATGGAGCTTGTTAGCAAGGTAACAAGCCCACCCCACAATCATTAAAAAAGAAAAATAAATAAATAAATAAATAAATAAATATATATATATATATATATATATATATATATATATATATATATATATATATATATATATATATATATATATATATATATGTGTGTGTGTGTGTGTGTGTGTGTGTATGTGTGCGTGTGTGTTTACCTAATTACCTAATTGTGTTTACCGGAAAGAGCCCAAAGCTCGTATCTTTCCGTCTCCTGATCGCTTCCATTTTGTACTTAGTGATACTTATCATACCTGTCCTTAAAACTATGGATTGAGATAGCATTAACTACCTCCTCGCTTAGCCAATTCCAATTATCAACTACTCTTACACTGAAAAAGTATTTCCTTACATCCTGCAAAGATGTTTTCTTACGAAGCTTCAAACTATGGCCTTTAGTTCTAGAGCCAACCATATCAAAATATCGAGCTCTATCCACTCTATCATAACAATTTAGGGATTTAAAGACTGTCACCATATCCCCCCTCAATCTTCTAGCTTTGAGTGATGGTAATTCTAATTCCCTCAGCCTCTCATCATAACTGAGATTGCGTGTTACTGGCACCAGTTTCATGGCATGTCTTTGAACTTTTTCAAGCTTAGCAATGTGCTTTTTCAAGTGCGGATTCCAAAAGGGGGCTGCATATTCAAGTTTTGACCTCACATAGGTCACATAAATATTTCTGAACATTTCCTTGTCCATGTGCCTGAAGGCTACCCTTACATTTGATAAGAATGCATATGCTGCCCTTACTACGCCATTTATATGTATTTCTGGAGACAAATCTGCCAGTATGTTTACTCCTAGATCTCTCTCATTTTCCGTCTTTTTAAGTTGTACTCCAGCCACCGAGTAGTGAAGCTTGGGCCTTCTTGCACTTGCAACCATTCTCATTACCTTACATTCTCATTACCAGGCATTTCTGCCTGTCCCGGTGTCACACTCTTAAAAAAAAAAATTATGAAGTATTATTTTTTATTAGCCACTTTTCTGACCACTCATGCAGATTATTTAGATCTTCCTGAAGTTGTCTACCATTGTTCTCGTTTCCTACTTTCTTCACAATCTTTGCATCATCTGCAAATATATTCATGAATGAATTTACAGACTCTGGTAGGTCATTTACATATACAAGGAACAAAAGTGGCCCTAAAACTGAACCCTGTGGAACTCCACTACTAACTCTTCTCCAACCAGACACTGAGTGTCTTACTCTAACCCTCTGTTCCCTTCCTTCTAAGTAAGTTTTTATCCATTCAAGACATATCCACCTATTCTAGCCATTGATTGCAGCTTCCTAATAAGTCTCCCATGTGGAACAGTGTCAAACACGTTCTGGAAGTCTAGGAATATGCAATCTGCCCAACCCTCTCTTTCCTGTAAGATTCGGCTTACCTCATCATAAAATTCTAATAAGTTTGTTACTGTTGATCTAACTTCTCTGAAGCCATGTTGCCTCACTGACAAAAGTTGAAGGATTCCAAGTGCAGAGAGATATGTTTCCTTAGTAGTTTCTCCATAACTTTGCAAACTATGCTGGTCAAGGAAATTGGTTTATTGTTTAGAGCCGTATCCCTTCTTCCCTTTTTGAAGATAGGTATCACATTTGCTGGTTTCCAGTATCTTGGAATCTCCCCTGACTCCAGTGACTTTTTAAATATGATACATAGTGCCACTGATATTGAGTTTGTGCATTTTTTAAGTACATGAGGGGATATATCATCAGGAAATGTAGCTTTATGGACATCTAACTCCATCAGCGCTTTGCATACCTTTGTGGTTGTAAGGTTGATGTTCTTTAATAACGGCCCTTGAGCTTCTATCTCTGCAATCTGAGGGGGTGGGGTATTTTCTACTGTAAATACTGACTGAAACTCCTTGTTCAATTCTTCGCTGATCTCTTCATCCGTCTCAGTGATGCTCCCATCCGCTCTCTTTAGCCTTAAAACCTGTTCTTTTACCTTCAGTTTTCCTCTGATAAAGTTGTGTAAAGGCTTGGGATATTTTTAGCCTTCCTGGTGATGTCCCTCTCATAGTCTCTCTCTGCCTCTCTTCTTTTACTTAGTTAATAATTTCTTGCTCTTTTGTAGGTTTGCCAGGCATTTATGTTTTTCTCCTCATATGCCTTTTCCAGCATTTCTCTCTCCACTCCTTAGCTCTTTTACACTCATTATTGAACCATTTCTCTCTGGCATGAATTACACCTACTTTGGTGACAGGTATGCAGCAATCTACTATCTTCCCATATTTCTCACAAACGATGTCATACATATCTTGTACAGATCTGTTGTAAAATAAGGTTCTTCAGTCAATAACTGCAAAAAGCTCGTTCATTTTGATGTAATATCCTTTTGGATAGTTCCTCCTCATCTCCTCAGTGCCTCTACTCTCAGGCAGAATATCTTCAATGATATACTCCATCAACAACACACAGTGGTCACTTTCCAATTGGTGGTTCATAATCAATTTATTCAATATCCAACATGTTATCTGTGAATATTAGATCAAGTAGCGATGGCTCATCCCCACCCCTTGCCCTCGTTGGTTCCATTACATGTTGGTGTAGCAAATTCCCTTGTACGCAATCTAGGAATCTTGCCCCGAATGAGTCCTCATCACTGTGTGGGTCAAGATTTATCCAATCTATCTCTTTATGATTAAAATCTCCCATAATCAAAATCCTACATTTTCTCTCCTGTGCCATAGTAACAACTGAGTTTATGAATTCAATAGTACGTATATGACTTTCCTCATAAACTTCTAGCCTATTCTGGTTCCTTGGTGGGTTATATACAACAGTTATTATAATGCTTTCTAACCCAGTATTTATGTGAGCAACAAGAAATTCCTTGAACTCACTTTCTATAGCCAAGTTTATATCTTCAACTTGAATCCTTTCACTTATGAGCAGTGCTATCCCTCCACCAGTCCTCTCAGATCTTTCAACCCTTAATATTCTGAAGCCCTTAGGAATAACTGTGACACTGTTTATGTCCTCACTCAACTTAGTCTCTGTAATTGCTACTATATCTGCCTTATTGTTGTGAATCCTATCTTTTAATTCTGCTGCTTTACCAGCTAATCCATCAGCATTTGTGTATAACAATCTTAATGAGGCCCCATCCCCTGATCTTCTGTCATTATCTTCTTTATCTCCCCTTTGTCTGGAAGAACTCTGAAATGAAAATTTTTCTTCTCTTCTTCATTTCTTCCCTCATTTAACCTTCTTGCCTCTTGCAACAAGTTTTTTATCTTTTCCATCTCCTCCAGTGTTCTGAATCATCTAATGAACACTTCTTTGAATTCTTGAAGGTCTTTTAGACTTTTTTTTCTCATCAATATTTCCCTACATGTTTCCCCTCTCTCAAAGGTTACTTTTGTTTGTCTCTGCTTTCCTTCCTTCGAATATTTGCCTAGTTGGTGAATGTTTACAATATCCTCAGGACCACAAACTACTCCAAGCTTTCTTATCAGGTCTACAACCCTAGCTTTATTTTCTTCAAGTCTCCCCTGCCATGTTGGCTCCTGGGATTCGCTTATGCCTGAGATTACCACTGTTTTCTCCTTATCAAGTGCCTGTTTAATCAGTGGATTTGCCCTTTCCATCACAAGTCTTTATTTTTTTAATTACTGTCTCTTTATAGTCAACTGTTTGTATGTTTTCTAGTGCCACCACCTGTACAGCCTCTTTTACTGCCACATTTCCCTTTAGTGCATCAGAAAAGGAAGTTTTCATGGCATCTTGTTTCTTATTCAGCTCCTGAAACTCTTTTCTAAACTGTTCAATGTTTTCCTTAAGCTGAACATTCCAAGCTGCAATCTCGTCTCTCTCAGAAGAGAGCAGTGAACTAACATCTGATTCATTTAGGTTGTCTTTCAGCTGTTTGTTGTTATCTTCTTGTTTAGAAATTCTGGTACCTAAGTCACTCTTTTCCCCTTCCAGCTTCTTTATTCGTGTTTCTAGGTCTTTTCTCTCCTGCCCTTGTGTGTGTGTGTATGTGTGTGATTACCTAATTGTGATTACCTAATTGTGTTTACGGGAAAGAGCCCAAAGCTCGTATCTTCCCGTCTCCTGATCGGTTCCATTTTTAGACTTAGTGATACTTATCATACCTGTCCTTAAAACTATGGATTGAGGTAGCATTAACTACCTCCTCGCTTAGCCAATTCCAATTATCAACTACTCTTACACTGAAAAAGTATTTCCTTACATCCTGCAAACAAGTTTTCTTCCGAAGCTTCAAACTATGACCTCTAGTTCTAGAGCCAGCCATATCGAAATATCGATCCCTATCCACTCTATCATAACCATGAAGGAATTTAAAGACTGTCACCATATCCCCCCTTACTCTTCTAGCTTCGAGTGATGGTAAGTCTAATTCCCTCAGCCTCTCATCATAACCGAGATTGCGTATTTCTGGCACCAGTTTTGTGGCATGTCTTTGAACTTTTTCAAGCTTAGCTATGTGCTTTTTCAAGTGCGGATTCCAAAAGGGGGCTGCATATTCGAGTTTTGGCCTCACATAGGTTACATAAATATTTCTGAACATTTCCTTGTCCATGTGCCTGAAGGCTACCCTTACATTTGATAAGAATGCATATGCTGCCCTTACTACGCCATTTATATGTATTTCTGGAGACAAATCTGCCAATATGTTTACTCCTAGATCTCTCTCATTTTCTGTCTCCTGAAGTTGTACTCCAGCCACCGAGTAGTCAAGCTTGGGCCTTCTTGCACTTGTACCCATTCTCATTACCTTACATTTTGAGGTATTGAATTTCATTAGCCACTTTTCTGACCACTCATGCAGATTATTTAGATCCTCCTGAAGTTCTCTACCATTGTTCTCGTTTTTTACTTTCTTCACAATCTTTGCATCATCTGCAAACATATTCATGAATGAATTTACACACTCTGGTAGGTCATTTACATATACAAGGAACAAAAGTGGCCCTAAAACTGAACCCTGTGGAACTCCACTACTAACTCTTCTCCATTCAGACACTGAGTGTCTTACTCTAACCCTCTGTTCCCTTCCTTCTAAGTAAGTTTTTATCCATTCCAAGACATTTCCACCTATTCTAGCCATTGATTGCAGCTTCCTAATAAGTCTCCCATGTGGAACAGTGTCAAACGCTTTCTGGAAGTCTAGGAATATGCAATCTGCCCAGCCCTCTCTTTCCTGTAAGATTTGGCTTACCTCATCATAAAATTCTAATAAGTTTGTTACTGTTGATCTTCCTTCTCTGAAGCCATGTTGCCTCACTGACAAAAAGTTGAAGGATTCCAAGTGAAGAGAGATATGTTTCCTTAGTAGTTTCTCCATAACTTTGCAAACTATGCTGGTCAAGGAAACTGGTCTATAGTTCAGAGCCGTATCCCTCCTTCCCTTTTTGAAGATAGGTATCACATTTGCTTGTTTCCAGCATCTTGGAATCTCCCCCGACTCCAATGACTCCTTAAATATGATACTTAGTGCCACTGATATTGTGTTTGCGCATTTTTTAAGCACATGAGGGGATATGTCATCAGGACCTGTAGCTTTATGAACATCTAAATCCATCAGCGCTTTGCATACCTCTGTGGCTGTAAGGTTGATGTTCTCTAATACCGGCCCTTGAGCTTCTATCACTGCAATCTGAGGGGGTGGGGTATTTTCTACTGTAAATACTGACTGAAACTCCTTGTTCAATTCTTTGCAGATCTCTTCGTCCGTCTCAGTGATGCTTCCATCCGCTCTCTTTAGCCTTAAAACCTGTTCTTTTACCTTCAGTTTTCCTCTGATAAAGCTGTGGAAAAGCTTGGGATTTTCTTTCGCCTTCCTGGTGATGTCCCTCTCATAATCTTTCTCTGCCTCTCTCCTTTTACTTAGGTAGTCATTTCTTGCTCTTTTGTAGGTTTGCCAGGCATTTATGTTTTTTCTCCTCCTATACCTTTTCCAGCATTTGTCTCTCCACTCCTTAGCTCTTTTACACCCATTATCGAACCATTTCTCTCTGGCATGAATTACACCTACTTTGGTGACAGGTATGCAGCAATCTACAATCTTCCCATATTTCTCACAAAAGATGTCATACATTTCTTGTACAGATTTGTTGCAAAATAAGGTGTGTGTGTGTATTTTTACAGACTCTGTAAATGCATTTTAAATACTTTTAGATGATGCAAAGATTGTGAAGAAAGTAAAAGGGCAAATATAAAGGTATAAAACATCAGGAAGACCTAAATAGTCAGTATGAATTGGCAGACAAGTGGGTAATGAGATTCAGTGCATGAGAATGCAAGTTAATGAGCATAGAAAAGTGTACAAGAACTCTAAGAATCAGTGAACGAAAGAGAGTTAGGGGAGAATGTATAAGAAGGTTTAACCCGGGTATGCATATAAATGTTATACTAAAGGCAGTACTGTATAAGCTATCTTAGCAATCATAAGGGTGGCCTTCAAACATATAGACAAAGAAATATTCAGCAATGATTACATGACTTATGTGGGGTCTAAGCTTGAATATGCAGCACCTTTCAGAAATTCGCACTTGATGGCAACATTTAAACAAATAGGAGAATGATCTGAGACATACTACAAAATTGGTGACAGATACAAAAAAATCTCCGTAATGAGGAAAGGCTGAAGGAGTTAGACTTACCATCACTGGGGGATGAAAGAGAGAAGTGAGATATGGTAACGGTTTTTAATTTCTGCATAGTTTCGACAGAGTTGACAGGAAGCAACTTCTGATAGGGGTGGCTTTAGCACTAGAGGTCATATTTTGAAGCTTCGAAAAAAAAAGTTTTTATTCAGGGTGTAAGAATACATTTTAGTGTAAGAATCGTTGATAATTAGAATTACGAGAGTGAAGAAACGTAATTGCTAAGTAGTTTAAAAGGTGGATATCATAACAGTTGATGACAAATTGAAAAATCAGGACTTACGAGCCTGGGGCTCTTTCTCGTGAGCAAATTTAAGAAAATAAAATTATATGTAATGCTACTCTGTAAACCTCACTTAAATAAAATATATTAAGGACATACATTGGGCGTATCACCCTCTTGTAAGGGAGATGTCCGAGTCAAAGCACACAAGTCACAATAAGCCAATTCGCTCTCTCTCACCCATCGTAGCTCCTTGAGGTTCACCCCAAAATCCCCTTCTCTACGATCACACTGCTTGGTACCCAAATCTTCTGCCTTGAGACCCGATAGCCGTGGGTGGTTTTGCTCGCTCCTCCCCCGCGTCATCCAGTTGCAAGCCCCCCACACCCATCCCACCCCGTTTACAGCATTGAGCAGGTAAGTGGGAAATTCCCTTGGCCCTCATCACCTATATAAAACTCTCCATTCATCCAGACATATTGCACTCTTTCTTTCTTCTTCTACTGACGAAAATGTACACTAAACACTCTCTCCACTTTCTGTCTTCCCTAATTCTTTTAACGTATCTTCCTTCAAAAAGCTGATCTAACGTCATCTCAGAGCTTAATCCTGCCATATCTCTAGGTCTTCATTACTACGACTGTTATCTAAATTGCTCTTTACCTATTCTTTATAATTCTCTTATTTCTGGTTTGTCCTTAAGTTTTTACGTTTTCTTCGTCTTAATGCTTTCTTGGTGCCTGGGCTCAATTAGTGAAATTTTCTTATCTGTTCCGCTGTCACACTCTTAAAAAAATTTTAGGTCTTTCTCTAGGCCTTACTCTAGTTATTACTTCTCTCCAGATTCTCTTTTGTTAGTCCTTTCTCATTTCTTTTATAAACCTAAATTACCTTAGAACTCTCCGGTCAAACTTAATGGACAGCTTTCTCCTAACACCCATTCTCTGCCTCACCTCCGAAAATCTCTCTCAGTCCACTCATGACACACTTATCAACCTTACCAAACACCATATCCCTGTTACATGCAATTTGTTCTTTTCATTCTCCCTTGCACTGCATGACTTTGCTCCATACAATACTTGCTGACAATCACTCCTTCCTCTAACCTTCTCTTGGCATTTATTCGTAAATAACCCATGTCTCATAAGTCTTTTCAATTCACCAATACATATGCTTACTTCCTTCCCACTGCAAGCTTACCTCTGCATCCACTCCTCCATTTTGTCTATATATCTATCCATCCATTTGTCAATCTGTCTATAACTCTGCCTTGGTTCGAACAAAAGGTCACCAATAACAAAAAATTAGCAGATATGCTGTGACAGAGTGTTTCGCTCAATGTCAACAGAGGCTGTTAGATGCCTTATTAAATAAATTTAACATAACTGTTATTTTCTAACTAAAAAAATAATTCCCACTTCTTGACTTTCGCAGATTATGATTATTTGCAATTTGTATTTTAGCTTATAGCTAATCTTAAATATACCTTATTCATTCTTCTTGTACGTGTAGAAGTATAGCCCCGATATAGAGGCTGCTCCTATTTTTCTGTCTGCTACGAGCCAAGAAAATTATGAGAGAGAAAAAAGAACCAGTAACCTAACTTTTCATTATTATTCTCGTTTTATTTTATTTGCTTCCAATTGTTGCACCTAAAAATACTGTCTCTCCCTTGCATCTCTGCTATAATTGCCTGCCAGGGACCACCACTAAAATAGTCCTTAAAATGATATCAGAGCCAATTACTGCTCTAGAAATGTATCCTACAGATGAACTCACCAGGAGGAACAAGGAGACGCTCTCTTTTGGCGCCGAGACTGCCCAGAGGCAACATCTCGCCTGGGTAGTCTAAGTTTATTTCAAATCTTAATTACGTGGCATCTTCACAGGATTTCATCTAGCACAACAAGGTGAGGGATAGTGTATGGTAAAGCTCGTGGGTCAAGCAAATTGGTTTATTTTCGAGAATTAGTTACATTCGTTACTGGATAAATCTTATGGATTTATATTCTCTGATTTCCTTCCAAGTCACACGAAATTTTGTAGATTACCAAACTGGAATCTCACATGCCAAAGTTAATTCCTTAACCTGTAAATTACAGCTGATATATATTGCTGAGAAGTTTCTTTTCACTGAATGTGATAAACGAAGATCTCATCCTCTGAAGACTGGTTATGAGCCCGTAAAAATCTCTCTTTTCCTAATAAATTCTAATTTCATTTCACCCCTTTCTATCATCGTAAATAAAGTGTTTTACGTCAAAAACTCGTCAATAAAGCTATTTGCTAAAAACAAAATGCAAATATTTAAAAGGTAATTTTTCCCAGTTGGCTTTGCAAATATTTCTTGTTAACCACAATTTAATGAATGCATACCGTATTTATCTTGCTAATTCTTCATATGTTGGGGATAAAGTGTTTTGAGTTATAAGTTGCAAATACCTCAAAAGGTGGTTTTGCACCCTTTTTTTCATTGCAAAGTTCTTGATAACTAAAAGTGAATGAATACTGTATTTATCTCGTAGATTCTTCCTTTATCCTAAATAGAGTATTACCATATTAATTGTTAATCAGTAATAAGCATTGCAACTTTTGTGGTTGCCCACAATTTAAGGATTACATACAGTACTGTATTTGTCTTGCTTATTCTTCATTTATTGTGAATATATTGTTTTCTTAAAACCAGTAAAGAATTAATGGTTTTGTATGCTATTATGGTAGCATAAATATTTCTGGTTAGCTGTGAATAACCAATATATATTCATCCAGTAGAATGACATTGGAAACTCATTATATGTGTGCTCATGCTTTCAGTTTCCCATTATAAACAGTGTGTCATTTCTGTTTCTGAAATTGCAGTGTCCTGTTTTCTACTCTGCCTGTGTGACAGAGGTAATCATCGAGTTGAGGCCAAAGTCTTGGCATACGTCCGTGGTGCCGGGAAACGAAATCATACTCACCACCTCCGGGATTCGAGGCAGCATTTCATAAAATTTAATTTGAGAAATTTAATTCAATTCTTTTAATGTCATTGCATTTCCAAAATTAAAAGAAAGTTGAATTCTGAGTTTCATTTAACCGACTAATGGTAATAGAGATGGGGTGTTCAAGTACAAATATCTGTCCTGTCTGTTTGTGAGCTCTTAACCGAGCTCGGTACTTTGAGTCCCCTTAGTAAAACAGAATCTTAACAACACTCTAGCATCCTAAACCCCCACAATATTTGGCGCCCGAACAGGGACCCGAACAGACAGACTGATTTTATAAATTTATTTTTATTTTGCTTTTTAACATTGCACATGAAACCCGATTACCATTGGCTCGATTATTGAAATGAATGAATCTTAAGCTGCACACGAAAATTTTCGCGCTAGAGACTTTGCGGATAAGAATTTTCTTTATTTTCAATATTAATTATGGTAACTAATATTTTCTTGTTTCCCATGTGGTAAACAATATTTCAGGAAATCTACATGAGATTATGTGGTAATAGACTTTAGAAATTTTGCATGACGAGAAGACGTGTTATATAAAATTTCATTTATTTGCGTGATAAGATTGAGTTTTAAAGCATTCGTGTTTTATATATCCGTTAAAGGGTGATACTTGTTAGGAATTGTTTATATTTCCTTAGGATTTAGGAATTGGGAGAAAGCATATTAAGTATTTTTGCTTATAATTGTGTTTTATATTCAAGCATTGACTGCTCATAGATTGGAAGAAAAACTTTGGTGTCATTTATCGAGCCTAGGCTAAGCCTTTCATGTGTTTGAGTTGTCACATGAAAATAAATTTTCTCATTACTAGTAGAAATGTGTAATCTGGCTGCCTAGTAAGCTGTTAGCTTATCGTTGGTGTATTTTGCA
Organism: Halocaridina rubra; assembly: GCA_037179515.1. Lineage (NCBI taxonomy): Eukaryota > Metazoa > Arthropoda > Malacostraca > Decapoda > Atyidae > Halocaridina > Halocaridina rubra. The sequence continues at coordinate 277 of JAXCGZ010017147.1, read as the reverse complement.
TAGGATCTGTACCCTTTTGGTAACACTCCAGAATTTTACTTACGACATTTTATTTGTGTGTACTGCCATATACGCGCTCATACGCAGGCAAGACCGCGATACTGTACTTGTTCGTATTACTTACAACATTTTATTTGTGGGTACTGCCAAATACGCGCTCATACGCAGGCACGACCGCGATACTGTACTTGTTCGTATTACTTACGACATTTTATTTGTGGGTACTGCCATATATGCGCTCATACGCAGGCACGACCGCTATACTGTACTTGTTTGT
>JAXCGZ010017146.1:92500-121788 GCA_037179515.1 Halocaridina rubra | reverse complement strand
AACTTTTAAAACATATTTAAACAATATACACAAGTTGTATAAATACCAGCAGAGAAATCGTACAAAATTCTTTTGTCAACAGTCCTGTGTTGTGGTGTATCTGTGATACATAATGTATCAAATTAATATATACATGAAATATAAATACATATATGCTCAAATAATTAACACCAATACAATACATGTACCTGAATATATACACTTATTTCTACAGTCTCTCACACTCGCAAATGAAGAGTTCATTACAGTTTAAATCATAAAATATATATAAAAACAAATATTGACAGTACAATACCTTTCTCTAAACATATTTACTTTTATTTTTTTAACAGTTATCATATAAGCTTACAAATATTTCCACCATAAAGTAGTTTAACAATACTGTGTGTATATATATATATATATATATATATATATATATATATATATATATATATATATATATATATATATATATATATATATATATATATAATATGTGTGTAATGGAAAAAATATTTTAACGAAATTTACATTAAACACATCTTCAAATTTTGGTTTCATTTAAGTATAATAACAGGTTTGCAAACATTATTCAAATTTCAGAGTAACAACGTCTGCCAACATTTTCTATATGTAATGGTAACAGGTCAGCCAACATTTTCGAAATTTTATAACAACAGGTCAGCCATCATTTTCCAAATTTTATAATAACAGGTCAGCCAACAAATTCCAAATTTCATAGCAACAGGTCAGCCAACAAATTCCAAATTTTATTATATGGTAACATTTCTGTCATATTCAAAATTTAAAGTAAAAGATTTGCTAACATTTTCAAAGTTTACAGTAGCAGAGATGCCAACATTTTCCAAATTTTATTATAAAGTAACATTTTTGCCAATATTTTCCAAATTTATTGCAGGGGTCCTCGACCTACAGTTCCATTCTTCAAGGTGTGTCATACCATGATTTTCCACTCGAGTCGGAACATCTAAATAAGAACCTACATTACCCACCTATGCTAACGCAGTGATACAGTTTCTCCCTTTTCCGAGCGTTCCACCGTCTCTAATTTCACTTCCATGGTGAAGAAGATAAATCTGCTTTACGCTTGGGAGACATAATACATGCTAAAAATCATCAAAAAAGAAGCAAAATAATTTATGGGAGACGCATCATAACCACGAAACATCGTAACTAGATTACATCATAAATTGAGGACCCCTATATATAGCTGAAGGGCTGCCAACATAGTCCAAATTTTATAGTAACAGGTTTGCAAACATATTTCATAATAAAACTCATTTTCCAATGAGCAAAATTATAAACAGTACTACAATTTGCCTAATAGGAGCAAAATTTTTTTCAACAATAGTCTGACATTTACAAATCACATTTCATTATGAGAAAATTTACAGAATATAGTTAGTACAAATAAATGATGATAAAATATTTAAGTTTTCGTATTTATGGAGAATGTTACACATCAACTTACAATTACCAAGTTTCTTACAACATTTGTAAAAATTATATATATCTTATTTTTCACTGCTTATATTTAAATACTACGATTCAAGTTTCTTAAAAACTTCAGAAAATTTTTACCTGTTTTTCAATTATCACATTTTAATGCTATGGTTCATCTTTCTTGCAACATACTTTGAAAATTAAAAATGGAATAATGGTTCAGACAAAATAAAGTTTATGTTACTATCAGCTCGCATAATTTTTTCACCCTAAAACACATACACAAAATCAAGATACTGTATACTGTAAACGAGACCAAGCAATAAATATATTTCATTCCATATTCAAGGACCTGAAAAGACTTAAAAAAAAAATTATGCTTTTCTTTGAACACTATAAATATCTTTCATTCTAAATTCAAAGACTTGAAATATTACTTTAATAAAATTTATCTTTTTAGTTTTAATTGTAATCAAATCATTTTTGCCATACCACAAATGCGCTCCAATAATACAAGATAAACCCTCCTGGACATATACAAGAGCGTTATTCATATGTATATTATATTACAATACATATACACCGACGTGCAACCTTCTAGTTTATATTCACCATTAACAGAAGATTACAAAATTATCTAAAAAATGAAAGTTTCATCAAAAGCAGCACAGAAAACATTATACTATACAAACTAAAACAACACAAAAAAGAAGATATTTACAATATTAATGCGGTCTCCGATTATATATATATATATATATATATATATATATATATATATATATATATATATATATATATATATATATATATATATATATATACATGGCTAGATAGATAAATAGATAGAAAACTATTATCAGAATAAGTTTTTAAGCAAACATACATACAGCACTGTTGCAATTTGCCAAATACATATGCTGAAAAATAAAATTCACTAATACATGACTTTGTATTAATGAATGAATGAGAGAGAGAAACACCTTGAGAGAATTTTACATATAAAAAACGAGACAGCAATGTAGGTGATATAAACCTCAAATCGTTTACTATATTTATCAATACCAAAATTAGTACCACATTTAAGGGTCTACCTTGTCTGGGCTATTATTCCATGAGTTATATTAGGTGAATAATGACGTCAGAGCACCGCTGAGAAGACTGGATTCATCATTAAGCAGTGAGCCCTCCATAGTGGTTCAACATTGTGAAAAGTGTGCTATAGTTATATAAGATATACGAAGGAGAAGTGAGTGCATGCGAGATACATTAATTTTCCTTTTTAATACAGAGGCACACAGCTTCTGGTGAATGCGTATGCTTTGACTTGCCCACCCCCTTTACAATAGGGATTGCAGCCTTTGTATATGTACAAATATGTACATATTGCCTCCTCATACCATTGTAAGCATGGTGGCTATACTCAATCAAGAGCACACAACAGGATAAACAAAAACAAACACTATTGTCTCTTCTCGAACTTACACAAACGTTCAAGGTCACTCTCATGCACGCAACATATAGCAAACTGGAATTTGGTGAGGGGGGGGTGACCGATAAGAACTGTGTGCAAAATTCTTCGCTAAGAGCTAAACTCTGAACTTGAGAAATAATTATATATATATATATATATATATATATATATATATATATATATATATATATATATATATATATATATATATATATATATATATATATATATATATATATATATATATATATATATATATATATATATATATATATATATATATATATTCGAAATTAAACGATTCATAACAATTCAATACATATACAGGACACTTAACAGTTTGTAAATAACATAACAGAGTGACTCAAGGACAGAACCTACATTACATCGTCATACAAAGGAATGACAGAATATATTTATATAAATGTGACTAGATCACTAAGATATGCTTGCTTAATTACAAAACAAGAGTTACATTAAGGGTGTCTTAGAGTTATGGAGGATGGAGCGTTCCTTCTCTAGCACAAGTGTAATTCATTCAGTATTGGAAGCTTAGCTTTTACCAAAGCACCAGAAAATAAGCATGGATGATGGATTAATAACATTCTCAAACATAACTAAGGGCAAACATCCCAGCCTACTTGCGCTATAGATGACCCAAGCAAGATTGCAGGGGGGGATTTGTGGCAGCCCTTTACCAAAAAGGAGCTAAGAGGTATGTCGGATTCTGGTGAATGTGTTTGCTTTGACTCGGCCACCCGCCTTACAAGAGGGCTTGTGGCCATTGAAAAGTGTAAGAAGCATTCTTTGGATGACACAGTCTTTCAAAAAATTAAAATACCAAAATGCAGATACGATAAAATACCAAAACATACCAACATAAACTATGAGTAAACATTATACAACAAAACTGCCCAACTTGATGTATTTACTTGTGTAAATAGATGGTTAAGAGATCTTAAGGCAAAGATCAGCAATTATATAATTCGCTATTATTCCCCATTCAAATAGGGATGAATACAGACAGATTGGAGCTGGGGAATTACGGCTGGATGCCCTTCTAAACACCCTATGGTGGGCTTGAATACGGATTTGTCGACTCGCAAAACAACAAGCCTGTGTTTGGGTTCACTGCAGGGCATCCACCCTTAATTCTGCTGCTCTAACACATCTGTATCCACCCCATTCAAATGGGGACAAATTATGAGAGAAAACAGTGCAGATCTTTATGAAACAAGATAATTCCTTCTCTATCTTTCTCATAATAATCCTTTGCTATCAGTCCCTTTGATGGGGATGGTCACAGACAGAGCATGGCTGGGGAATCATGGCTGGATACCCAAGAAGGGCTCACCTGCAGTCTGACAACTTTTGGGTCGAGTATCTTAATCACACGGCTACTGTGGTGCAAATCCAATATCTTTCTCATATTTTCTATAAACAATAATGGATATAAAGGGTCACAACAAAATTTCTTATGTAAATCAATAACTATAACAAAAACACATATGCAAATGCATATTTAACTTTTGCAGACATTAAGAAGGGCATCTACACTTAATTCCCCAGCTCTAATTTGTCTGTCTACTCACATATTGGGGACTGGCAGTGATGCATAAAATGGTGTATATATATGGGAGCTGTCATAGCTCAGTGATAGATTGCGTGAGTCGGGGAGAGATTAACGTGGTTTTGAGCCTGCTGTGGGACATTTGGAGGGGCATCCAATGTTAATCCCACTTCTCCAATCTGTCCACGTCCACTCTCATTCATGGGGACTGATTGTGAAATATAATACAATGCATTTCTCATGAAACTCATATCGGCCTCTGTCCATCTTTATATATATATATATATATATATATATATATATATATATATATATATATATATATATATATATATATATATATATATATATATATATATATATATAGTATATATATATATATATATATATATATATATATATTAAACCATTCTTTTGCAAGTTTCAGTCAATGGGACAAATTGTGGAAAGAAAAAGGTATATATATATATATATATATATATATATATATATATATATATATATATATATATATATATATATATATATATATATATATATATATACTACACCATTCTATTGCAATTACCTTTGACTATGAAAAAGGAACCATGAGAAAGTAATTAACACAAAACACAGAAACCGTTCAACTGAGTACATACAGAAAAGTAGATACAAGCTGAAAAAAAGGAGCATATTCTGCCCTTAGAAAAAAAATCAATATGCATCTGTAGTTTACATAAAATATTGCAGCTTGCTAGAGATAAATGTACAAATATGCAATTAATTAAAAAGCCTAATGGTTAAAGGTCTGTAATGAATTGTAGAGGCAAGGGAGTGATAGCAAAGAACCCAACAATATATCTACCATACAGCCAGGGCACAAGCCCCCCTCCAAATACGTGGACCCAGTGGTCTCCAGGGTATGGCTGAATAAGTAGGCAGACCTATTGAAAATCAATAGCCCCCTAATTAAGTGCCCAATTTAACCAGGATCGAACCTGGGACCAGTATATTAACAGTCCCGGACATTACAACTATGCCATAATGGCACTCTTAATAGAAATAAGAAACAAGTTTCAAACTAAATGATAGCTTAGGTTTTAATGATATCGCAAGACACATTTTAAAAGCAGTTATCTCGCTGTGGCTATGAATTCGTTCCACACACAACAATAACTTGAGTTTTTTCCATATTTAAATTTCAATATATACCAGCAGATTCATTATCCAAATCAAAGTACCACAAAAAATAGCACAGAACGTTATCAAAATGGTATTTATTATTAATATTCAAAATTTGAAGCAAAAATCATAAAGTTCACTGGCGTGAGTTTATATTTTCCAATTCAGAATTCAAAACAAGGTACCAAAAACCATAGCATGGTAAAATGGCAACATGTGGTAATATGTCTTGGAGGAATCACATAATCCAAACTTCTTAATCTGCATCCAAAAAACTGGGGTTTTTATTTCGTTTTGTCATTGCTATTCTTCTTTACAGTTACTTAAAATCAATAAAGGTCTAATCCCGTCTTGCTTAAAATATTGCTCGCACATCTGGATTGCTTCTTCATATTTATAGGGTTGAATCTAAGACAGTCAGACTCATTAATGACCCTTCTCTTACTTTTGATCTGGATTATCTCTCTCTTTGCTATAAGGAATCATCCCCATCTCTTTTCTATCGCTACTACTTCCGTCACTGCTCTTATGAGTTGGTGAGTTGCATCCCTCCCCGAAGCCGAGGCCATGCACTCGTCAGGTGACCTTGTTTCACAGGTAGTGTGTGGAGATTTGTAGCTCGTGGATTGGTTGGTGCAACGACTGTTTCTTCCCATCCACCCCCAGACTCTTTAACTCTCTTCCCCCTTCTGTCTTTCCTAATTCTTATAATGTATCTTCCTTCGAAAAATGGATCTATCGTCATATCAGGGCCTAATCTTGTGATATATGGGTATTATTTTAGTTATGGGGATTAATGGAATATGGCTCTTTTATACAGATACCCTGTATAGTAATAAACCTCACTAAGACAATAATAATGAGCCCCATATTTACCTGGTGCCGCCTCTCAATAATAAAGGGGCGAGTGTACCCCTAAAGGGGTCGGGGGAGGGTGTAGCCCCCGGCAAGGGAATAAATAACCCTACAGGGGTCCAGGGGCAAAGCCCCCAGCTAGGGAGGACATGTTTCCCTAAGTGAGGTTAGGTAAGGAAAAATACAATTTTGCTGTTTTAAGAGAATAATCCCCTCTTCTAATTATTTACCAATACCTCTGGGTCCTCACTATTTCGACAATTTTCTCAGTCTGTCCTTTTTCCCCCTCATCTCTGCATTGTCCTTAACCTTTTATACATTTTCTTCATGCCCAGGCCTTTATTGATTTTCTTGCCTGTCCCTGTGTTACTCATAAAAAAAGAATAAAAAAAGATTTTCCTATTCTGAATTCAAAACAAGGTACCAGAATCCATAGCATGGTATAATGGTATCATGTGGTCATAAGATTTTCCTAATCTGAATTCAAAACAAAGTACTAGAATCCATAGCACGGTAAAATGGTATCATGTGGTCACAAGGATATTCTAATTCTGAATTCAAAACAGAGTTCTACAAGCCAAAACACAGTGTAATTTAATGTTGTCAAAATATTTTCCTATTCAGAATTCAAAACAAGGTAGCTACCAGAAACAATAGCATGGTAAAACAGCATCATGTGGTTATGGGATATTCCAATTGATGATGATGATTCGGCTTTACATCTCAAACTCCCTTTTCTACTAAGGGCTAGGACGGTTGCCTTCTTGCGAAGGACTTGTTTCGGCAAATGTACTCGTTACCCTGAGTGTATGCCCTTACTAACCTCAGTCTGTGATGGGGCGCGAACCCTCGACCTGCTGACACAGAGTCGCGGACGCTACCATTTAGCCACGGAGACTACATAGGATATTCCAATTATGAAATAAAAACAAGGTACCAGAATCAATAGCACGGTAAAATGGTATCAAGTGGTCAAAAGATTTTCCTTTTTCTGAATTTAAAACAAGGTACCAGAATCCATAGCATGGTAAAATGGTGTCATGCATTCATAAGATTTTCCTATTCAGAATTCAAAACAGAGTACCATGAGCCATAACACAGTGTAGTAGAATCATGTCGTCATAAGCTTTTCCTATTAAAAAATAAAAACAAAGTACTGTACCAGAATCCATGACATGCGTTATGGTATCAAGTGGACGAAATATAATAAAAAAAACTTCAAAAACAAAGTATGAAAAACTATAAGACAGCATAAAGGTAATGTACAGTTGTAACAACATTATTTAATTTCGTAAAAACATATTTGAAACGTGAAACTATTTATGACAAACAACGAAATGGTTATAAAAAACATACAATTTTCGAGAGACCAATACTTCTCTAGAAATGTACTCCTAGTCATTATGAACAACTATTTTATAAACATTTTCATAGTTCGAACAAAAGTATCAAAAAGCCATACCACAGCATAATGATACCAAATAGGGTACTAACATGTTTTATAAACATATTCACAATTCAAATCAAAGTATCAAAAGCCATACCATGGCATGGTGATACCAAGTAGAGTACAAACATGTTTTACTGACATATTCATAGTTCAAATTGAAGTATCAAAAGCCATACCACAGCACGATGACACCAAATAGAGTACAAACATGTGTTATAACCATATCATAGTTCGTATCAAAAGTCATACCATGGCATCAAGTAGCATACATACATATTTTACAAACATGTTAATAGTTCAAACCAAAAGTATCAAAAGTCACACCACGGTACGATGATACCAAGTAGAGTACAAACATGTTTTATAAACATATTCATAGTTTGAATCAAACTACAATGATACCAAACAGGGTACGAACACTCATGAATTTCAAAACAGATAAATTTTCCTAAAAAATATTCTCCTATTCATAACTTAAATATCTTCCATTTTATTTTATCAATGACTTTCTAACTCTGCTACAGAGTACCTGAAATTAAGAAAATTCGGAGAATATTCAATGCAGACCATTAGCTGCATAGGAAAAACTTAAAATACATATCGAGTCTTAACTATAGAGGCTCTGTAAAGAGTCGCAAGATGGCGTTCGAAGCTCCTGAGCTCGCTTGAACATCTGGGCATCACCAAAGGAACGAGCTCTCCATATCATATTTTCCTCTGAAAAAATTGTTTATTAATTAAATCACAGAGGCGTAACATAGAAGTCGTTACTTCATACAGTTAATGAGATGAGGGATACACAGCCTTAATTCCCCAGCTCCAACCTTCCTGCATCCATCCCCATTCAAATGGGGAATTACAGAAGATTGAAATGGAGGTCAATAAATCATATTTGTAAATTTGTGCACTTAAAGTCGTTGGAAGGAAGGGCGTCCAGCCTTCATTCCCCAGCTCCAATCTTTCTGCATCCACCCCCATTCCAATGGAGATTCATAGCGACACATAAAACAGCAAACAAAAGTAACATACATCTACTTTATATATTATCATCAGGAAAACTGTTATTTCATATATGAAATCTAATTTCAAATTTAATTGGTTCAGAAAAGGTACTTCAGACAAAGTCAAATACCTAATTACTTTAATTATTTCCTATAAGCAAGTTTAACGAAGAGCTGAAGCAGTTTTTTCGACAAGAGGCAGTATTAGCTTTATGAAATCATAACAAAACTTGGGGACAACAGTAGCTCATTGGCATAGAACGTGGGTCAGGAAGTGACTAACGTGGGTTTGATCACACGGTATTAGGAACACGTCCATCCTTATTGCACTAGCTCCGTACTGTCTGTGTCCAACCCCATTTGGATGAGGACTAACTGTGACAAAAAAATAGTACATTATTTCGTAACAAAACTCACTGGTTATTTAAAGTCTATATGGTAAGGAGAGGCTTTTTAACATGGTAATTTTCCTTATTAAAGAGTATGGCACCAGGATGGGCAGAGAATAATGCCTTCATCAAACCTGGGCACCAAGAAAACATTTAAAAAGAAAAAAAGTAGCAGCTCAAGGACAAGGCAGAAATAAGAGAACAATATAAAAGACAAGCTGAAAGCATAGTCAAAGTAATGAAGATCTAGAAGTAGGGCAGGATTAGACCCTGGGACGACGACAGATTAGCTTTTGAGAGAAGAAAAGTCATAAGAGTTAGGGAAGACAAAAGCAGGAATATATATAGGTCTAGATTAGCTTCTGTTAGAAGATAGATCATATGAGTTAGGAAATACAGAAGTAGGAATATATAGGCTTAGATTAGCTTTTGAAAGAAGAAAGATCATAAGAGTTAGGGAAGACAGAAACAGGATATATGTACTTACTGTAATTCTTTTCTTTAAAACAAGCGTTACGAAGAGTCGAAACGTAATCTTCCTCGACCTGTTGTTCTAAACGACGAATGCTCCCTTGGTATTCGGTGGAGAAGTCTGGCTTTACGTAGTATGAGATGCCCAATCCGCTAGTCGATCGCTGAACACTATACTTGCTGGAGAAAAATTAACATTTTAGAAAAAAGCTGTGACATTTCTGACAGTGTAATCACTAGTTCATTAAAATTTGGTCTATACACATATATACAAGAACAATAATTCTCCTTCTAAGGGAGATGGCTGAGTCAACAAAAAAACGATTCTTTGTATAGGGGAAATACAAAGGTAGGATTCCATGTCCCCTCGCTCCTCTACATTTAATAGACTTTTATGACAAGCAAAGGATCACGGAGAAGGTACTCTCATGATGACGGAGCAGAATCTAATGAGGTATGAATGCTAAGTTCATATGTATTGCTTAAAGCCAGAAAAATCTTATTTGCAATTAGTAAACTCAGTTGCAATCAGAATTCCAGTTTCAGATATTTTAGGAATTAAAGATAATGTCTGGAGACTTAGAAAATTTGAATCATCTAAGATGAAGATGCTTTGAGATCGATTTTTTTTTTACCATTTTCTGTCACTATTAATCACCATGTGAATGGAGTGTACAGACAGACTGGAGCTGGGGAATTATGGCTGAATGTACTTCTTAACGCATCGCAGTGGAGTAGAACACGGGTTGTCACTTCCTGAGTCGAGCACTCTAAGCTCTGAGCAAAAGTTGGAAGTCCTTCCTAACAAACAGCAGCGGGCTCGAACACGGGGTTTGTCGCTTCCCCAGTCAAGTGAGCTCTAAACTAAAATCAAACATACACAATGGAAGCTTTCCTAACAGACTGTAAAGCCTCATATGGAATCAATAATCGTAGCTGGGTAGTTCTCATTTCCTTTCATGACAACATATATCAATGCACTTTGAAGATTACAATTACCAAAGTTCTCACCACAATGAACTAAGAATTCAGCTAATATATCAAAATGCTAGTATACACTCAATGGAAGTCTTCAATTTCATTACTATAAACAACCTCACATTGTACAAATATAAATTTGTTAGGAATTACGGGGATTAATTATGATATTCATGCGCAAATTTGATATGTCATGTTTTGGGTTTGATACCCAGCACGGCCTGAGATTAGAAAGGGCATTCACCCAGGGTAATGGTTGCACTTCCCAAAACCAAAAGTCCTTCGAAAGAAGGCAACGGACTAGCTATTAAAGCTAAAGTTAAAGTTTGCCGGTGTTTCAGTTCCGATATCCATCTGAGATGCTCCTCGGAACGTCAGCCGAGACAAGCCCCAACCCCCCCCCACTGTGGTGCCCATCCACAGCAAGTAACCTTCCCAGTAAACAGCTTAAACTCTCGGTCCTGAGCGGGAACCGATCTGTCGACCTCGCGAATGCGAGGCCAGTGCGTTACCACTGTACTAGCCAGAAGGGAGTCCGTGACGTAAAACCGGACCATCAGTCGTGCTAAGATTCTCTAGGAAGTTAATTGTGAGGTCGGAGATAAATATCAGAGAAACACCCAAGTTTGATATTACTCCACACTAGTCTCGAAAGGGGTCTGCTAAGATTTAAGATATCTGTGATGCTCTTAGATTCGCTAAGGGGGACTTATATGAATATATAAACGAATAACATCTTGGTTGGCAAATTACGAGTTATAATAGTTATAGGTTTAACAAGGGTTGTTGCTTATGTATCATTATTAATCCCCATTCAAATGGAGGCAGATAAGACAAGATGGAGCCGGGGAATCAAGGTAGGATGTTTTTCATAACGCCCCGTGGTGGGCTCAATCTCAGGTCTGTCACTTCCCGAGATGAGTGCTGTAACCACTGCGCTACCAAGGTCCCCTATATATTAATGAGGGTGATGGTTTTACATCCAAAATGATAAATGAACCTTAGAAAACCTAAAACAAATTAAAAACTCGTTAAAATAACAGATGCAAGCAAACAAAATAACATAAACCCACAAAAGTTTCATCATCAATTCTTTTGGCTTCCCGTGTCAAGGGTCACCACAGCGGATTATCTATCTCAAATTGCCCTAACCTCTGCACCCTCCTCTGTCACTCCACACACCATCATGTCCTCCCTCACCACATCCATATACCTCCACCAAGTTTACGGGCACAAAAGTCGACATACAGAACAAATATTGTGAAAAGCAAATCTTATGACATTCACACCATACCTATCAAGATGACTCCATACCCATAATAATCGCGCTCTGTGGAAAACTTACTAGGATGCGACAATTAATATGTGCTACAAAGGGAATGCAAAGTAAATAAAACATTACAGACCCACAATAAGTCCATAGACATAACAAAAATGCAAAAACAAACGGCTTTCCAAATGACCCCGTGATCAAAATGATCGTGCTCTGCGTAAAGTTTAAGAAGCAACAACTTCTGCGCTACCGTATGAAAAAAAATCGGCAAAAGGAAAAAAAACGCGTTACAATGACCCCATACACAAAGCACCCTATGGAAAACTTAGAAAGAAACCTCTACTAAACACGAGCTATATAGGAATACTGAGCAAATGAAACGTAAACATAAAGCACCCAAGTTTATTGGCACATAAAAACTCCTTACAATGAACAAACAAAAGTAATAAAAGAAAAAATTCTACATTTCAAGGAAAAAGATGAACACCGGTTCTCACAAAAAAAGCATGATATAAAGAATAAAAATGGAAGTAAATGATGAAGATATTAATAGCAATGCTCGGATGAAGAACTGCGATATACGATGCAAAGAAAGATGGGCTACATGAGGCTTAAATGGTCAAATACTTCAGCTTATGAATACCGATCACCCTTTATACATACATATAAATTGGCCAATATCCATCTGGTAAGGAGATTGGCCGAGTCAAAGCACAAACTCAAGAATCTAATAAACCTCGATCACCTCTGAGCTCCTTGAGGATAAAGGGCTGCCACATTTCCCCCCCACCCTATTTGGATCGTCTACAGGTAAGTGGACAAGGTTCTTTTTTTCATTATAAAGGAAAAAAATATTTCCACGATTGTGAAACAAAATAAATACACTATATACAGACATAGGCACACACAGATTATAAATAAGTTCTAACAAGAGGAATGATTTATAAAATAAGTAAACTCCAAATATGGTATATAGACCCCCGCCAATGTTTCTCCTTTCGTTCTCTCTTCTACACCTAAGAACAAATAAACGAATGGGAATGATTGTGACGAAGATGATGCTTAAACTATAAAAACTGATACAAAATGGAACGAAAATTAAACCGAAAATATATAGCAAGAATAAAAGTTTCTAGTCTAAGATACAGTGAGGCATAGGAAGGGCATCCATCCTTGATTCCCCAGTTCAACCTGCTTGTGTCTACTCCTATTTGAATAGGGATTAGCAAGACTAGCAATTTCAAGTCAATGATATAGTGCAGCATTAGGAAGGGCAACCTGCTTGTGTCCACCCTCATTCGAATGGGGATTAACAGAGAGACACATAAAACGGTAAATGACCACACAGTATACTGGAAAAAACTGTTTCAAGGTATTAAATGAAACTATATTTAGCTGCAGTGGAATATAAACGTATCGAAGCGACGAAAACGGACACCTTGAGAAGTTCGACAAATACGAGCAAGGGAACAGAAAACTGAGTCAGTAGGCTGAAAGCTTAGTGGATTGGGTGATACTACATCAAGCCTGTTTAAAAGAATAAAGCAATTCTGTAATAAGTGTCTTCGTTTTTGTACGAAAGTCATTAAATTGTTGGATTCCAGTAGGACATAACAATCATGGTTAAAAAAAGAAAGCAGTCTTATTGTATATTAACAGAGCTAAACAATTCGGATCTTGTAATAACTAGTGACCCTCTAGAGCACATTGGGTTACTCTTCTTTGCAAGATCCAAATGTTCTTTTATTTCTTAAAGCACAAAAGTAATTAAATAACTAAACTCTTTATACTATACAATATACAAGATCCAATTCACAAATTACTGTTGAGTTTCATTTTACCAATAAAACAAGTTTTGCAAATATGGGAGTCAAGAAAGAGGAAAAAAGCCAGTGTTACAAAAACTGAGACACAAATATTAAAATTTTAAGCTTTCACCTAAATCTGAAAAAAAAAAATAGTACTTTCTTATAACAACTTTTCCACAGCATAGAGAGCTCACTTGTTTATAAAAGAACAATAAATACCTCTGCAATTACTACAACAATGACAAACTCAAACTAGATATTTAAAAAACTACTCAAGTACTAATACAATGAAAAATGCAGACAAGATAATAAATATAAATCAATGCTTGCTAAAGAGATACTTCAAAACAAACAAGAAAACAATTAACCTGGTGGGAGAGAGCGAATACGTGGGATCTGATGAGAGTAGTGAGGATGCCAGGGAGAGTAGCAAAATGAGGAGAAGTGGCATCAGCTGAAGGAACACGGAGAGGTTGGATTGTTCTGAATGGGCCGGTTGATGGTGATGGCCATGAGACGCAGAGAAACGGGCACCATGGCCCCCGGATCGTTCCCATCGACCCGAGCGATGGACGTACACGTTGCCACTTGGATAGCCACCCCCAAAGAACATGTTGAATAATTCCTCCGCCGTCATGTCACCTGTAAGAGAAGGAAAGGAAATGGCATTACTTGTGAAAAACCCTCACTAAGGGGTTAGAGTAATAAATACTGTACTGTCCTTCCCCCATTAACTCCATGAAGACAAGAGTTCCACTGGCCAGGGTTTGATATGGGCACCACTCAGCCCTTTTGCATTATCAGAAGAAGCTGGATGACTTCATAAATCACCACCTAATACAATCAAACACATTACAGAGTTCTGCACTTTACACAACCACATATGCCAACAACACAATATACACTCCCTGAGAGCTCTGTGGGAAAGGCTGAGATTGGCAGTGACCTTCCTTAGCCACACAGTTTAGGAAATCGCAGCAACAATAATCCTGTGGCTTTGTTCAGGAATTCTACTTAATCTTATTCACAATATTTTGTATGAATATTCGTGACAAAGTGACTAATCATAATTAGAATGATGAAAGCATATACTTGATATTTTTTGTGCGGTTTCTGATACACAACAGCCCAGATCTTGTAAAGAAGAGTAACCTAAAGGTGCTCTAGGTATTCATATTAACTAGGCAAGTCACCTAACCTAACCTAATCGAAACTAACAATTCAATGGGATTATCAAGTTTACATGGGGCTTACTGGAAAAGAAACCTAAAATGGATTGTAAATATATTTCTTATACCCCAAGCTTCTGACTGTACATATACATTAACCATTAGCAATTACTGTATGTAATTACATGATAATACAATATATTATTACCTCAACAGCATAATATTACAAGGAATTAAATTACATATTCCTTGTATTACGTCATACAAAAGTATTTGATATATGTAAAATAAATGTGATCCAGAACACATACCACAGCTTCAATAAAGTACATATAAATTATATATATATATATATATATATATATATATATATATATATATATATATATATATATATATATATATATATATATATATATATATATATATATATATACACAGTATATGCAGAAGCTCATCTACTTACGAGCAACCGAGATGCGAACATTCACAGATACAAACATAAAACCTACCCATGTACTAAAGTATGTATTACTGTACTATACCCCGCCACGGTCTGAGGTTAGCAAAGGCATGCACTCAGCGTAAGGATTACATCTGCCAAAACAAGTCCTTCGCAAGAAGGCAACCGTCCTAGCCCTTGGTTGATAAGGGAGTCCGTGACGTAAAACTGGAACTGTATTATTACATAGTAGTCACCGTGGCTCAAGCGGTAGCGTCTGTGACTCTGAGGCGTCAGGTCGAGGGTTCGCGCCCCGTCACGGTCTGAGGTTAGCAAGGGCATGCACTCACGGTAACGATTACATCTGCCAAAACAAGTCCTTCGCAAGAAGGCAACCGTCCTAGCCCATGGTAGAAAAGGGAGTCCGTGACGTAAAACCGGAACTGTATTATTACATTATTATAACTGTATCAAAATTCATCAATGCTATATACTATATGTGGTAGTTAACTATCTTTAGCCTAAGTACTGTACAGTACTGCACATGTATGTACTGTACATTATTTTTTTTTTATACTTAATCACAACTTATGAACAATTCTACATACAAACAGACTTCTTGAACCCAACTCATATATATATATATATATATATATATATATATATATATATATATATATATATATATATATATATATATATATATATATATATATATATATATATATATATATATATATATACAAAATCTCCCATACATACGAACAACAGAGTTATGAACATTCATACACATAGATACAAATATAAAATCATAAAAACTACCCATGTATTAATGCTTGTATTACTAGAAACTACTGGATTATTACATTATCACTGCTGTGTTAAATTCATTAATATTGTATACTTTATGTTTCATGTAGTAGTCAAATGTCTTTAGCCTAAGTACTGTGCAGTAATAGATGTGTATGTACCGTTTAGTACTTTTTTTTACCTAAACACAACTTACAAACGGACTTCTGGAATCTAACTTGTTCGGAAGTTGGGGAGTGTCTGTATATCATAAAGTGATCCATATGTCCAATCAATTTCCATACAAAAACCATAATCCCCTTATGAGACAATGTCAAGTAAAAAATGTCCCCTCGCCGGCCCAATCTAAACAACTTTTGCAACACGCAGGGGAATACTATGTATAATAGTTCCAATAACATACGGAAGTGTGAGGGTTCAAACCCATGCAACACGCAACGTTGCAAAGATGAAACACTAAAAACCTCTCAACCATGTGACGCGGGTGTAAACACAGTAAGGGTAAAGGTCTCTATGAAAGGCAGATGGAAGGGAAAGTGAGAGCACTAAAGCCTGACTATATACCTACCATATAGCCAGTGACCAAACCCCTCTCCAATCACATAGACTCAGTGATTTCCAGGCAATGGCAGAATAATTAGGTGGACCTATATAGGATATTCCCAACACGAGACAGTGAAAACTAATCCAATCCCAGGCCAGAACCAAACTTGGGGCCAGCTTATTACCAGCTCCAGTAACTACCAATGCACCAAAGTGTAGGAAAAGGTAGGGATGTTCACGTCAAGATAGATAAAGACCTAAACTACTGATCAGCAAAAGACACATCCAGGATTCAGAGATATCGCACACAGAGCGGAGGTATCAAATCTTCAAAGTCAAAAGAGAGTCAAGTGTTAACGAGATGGATGGGAAAAGGACGCTGACCTGGTCTTGAAAAGGTCATGTTTGATCTCCTTGAGTGGCCAGAACGGATCAAATTTATCCTTTTGCAAGAGCGCCACCATTGTGCACAGCCAGAATGTAAACAGCAGAAGGAGCAGCAGCTGCACGAACATTTGAATGTAGTGTATGAGCAAGCCAAACAATGTCCGCACCACGGCCTCCTTTGTCATCTCCTGAGAGCCTGGAATGAGAGAACACTTCGCAGGTGCCCTACGTACATGCTAATCTAACACAGACACGTGGTCAGTGCTGTTTTTACACTTACATACACACACAAGGAGCAACAGTACTTTTTTAATAACTATGTAATCATAAGCTTCTCCGAAAATCATCTTAAAATAACACTTATAGTAATTTTCTTACTGAAATTCATAAATCTGTTTTCATTGGATACACAGAAGGCCATATATTTATTCAAATGCCCATGCTAGAGGGCAAAGGATGACGTCTTGCAAGCATTAATGCATTGAAAAAGTTGGTTATTCGAATGCATATCAATAAAAACCCTCCTGATAAACAAAATTAGAATCAAAATTCAACATTAGTTAGTGAATACATGACACTCATAAGTAAAAGTAGATATTTTTCGCGAGTTACTAAACCATTTTTTTTAAATATGTCAAATTTAACATTAAATATAGAAAAACTTTTGAACCTTCATAAATGAAACTCCGTACAATCAGAGATTATTGCTTATCAAAACACACAACCTTTAATATTTCTTTGTAACAAAATGCCATAGTTTCATAATGCCAAATGATAGCCGCATATTAGCGAAAAAGGGGTGTAACGGGAGTGTATTGCACCCTGATCATTCTCACGCCTTCCGTCAGGAGTTCAATGGTGTTCCTATCCACTTCATTTTGGATCTTCCGACATGCACGTAACAATAGCATGATACTCTCTTTCCACCAAAACAAAGGAAGAGTTTCTGCCTATGAATTGATAGCACTAGAAGCTGGAATAGTTTCTCACAAAGCAGCGTTAATTTATATGAAACTTTTGTTATTCCATTTTTGCAGATAAGAACATGGCACCTTAACAAATGGCATACAAAATGGAGGAAATATGATCTAAAATACAAGAAAAAAAGTCAATCCAAAGGCTACTATCCACCAAAAACCTCAACTTGCCACACTAGACTAATAAAGCTGGCATTAATCCTAAGATGCAGAAAGAATATAATTGACATTTGTATTTATACATTGCACTTCACAGCATAGTTTACTGTAATCCAGTTTTCTTTCTGTGTCGATGTTTTATAGTCACTATTAATCCTACAGACACGCTGGAGTGGGGAAATTAAAGCTGGTTGCCATTCCTTATGCCTTATGGTGGGCTCAAACAAAGGTCTGTCATTTCCCAAGTTGAGTGCTCTAACCAGTGAGCTATCATGGTCCCAAATTTATTGAAACTCAGTAAAATACCAAATTTCAACACAAAAAAAAATCAGACCGGCAGGAAAATGCATATTATTGATTGTTTAAAACTATGCTTAATGGAGTACCTGATCTAGGATTTACTAAATATTCCTTACTAGATTTTCAGTCTTTCTTCAACTTTAGTTTTTTTCCTATACCTACATCTACACCGAATATTCTGTCATATTTGTTACATATCTCTTATTATCCCTTCGCATGTGACATGTTACAACACCCCCCATCTCTGTTTCTCTTCGCTTCATGATTTCTTGGTGCCTGGGCCCGATGAGGGCAACTATCTTTGCCTGTCACAATGTTACTAAATAAAGCTAATTTTACAGTAATATAAATAATGAATATGAAAGAGAAAGGCCTGGATAGCAACATGACAGAGGCAGGTGGTGCATTAAAAACAGGGACCCCATAAAAAGACGGGCTAGTAAAGCTAATGAAGAAGACGATGAATAGGAAATAACCGGTCTTTATATGACATTACTATGAACAATCTTTATTATTTCGTTTCAAATTTTTAGCACTCTAATAGAAAAGATCATAAATTTATTTATGATACATGTGTTACAAAAGAGAAAATCAATTATAAAAGATTTGGAACAGAAATGAAAGTTTGTGCCTTGTTCATCATCAAAACTTTTCGTTTTCCTGTCAGCTGCTGCCACAGCGAATCGATTGGTGTCCATCTATTCCTATCCCCTTTGTCCTCCTCCTTCACACCACACACCCTCATGTCCTCCCTCACCACATCCATAAACCTCCTCTTTGACCCACCTAAGTAACCTTTTCCCACCATACCCTCATCCCAACTTACCACATGCCCAAACCACATCTACCCAATCCTAATCTTAATGAGCAACCCAATATATATTGCTATGGATACAAATATATTAAAAAAAAAAAAAAAAAAGCAAATTCTGTTTTCAATGGCTACAATATTTAAATGAAACATACAATATTTTTCAAGATTGGAGGAGAGATGAATGACCCCATGTAAAGTTAAATAACCTTATAGAGTTAGGTTACCTTAGGTGACTTGCAAATATGAATAATCCTAGAGAACCCTGAGGTTACAGATTAGGATACAAACTAAATTTTCTTCATATGTTTACGATAAAGTTATACAGTTCTCGGTTAACAATGATTAAATATTAGATGTAAAAGAGTGAAAAGTATTCTTTTACTGGAAACTTAATTCCTTTAAACTGAAATACACGGAGAACGTAAACAACATCTGCTTATGTAAAAGGAATTACACTGTACATGCATGGATCACTTTACATTAATAATAAGAACCTTTCTAGCTGTCAACTCCCCACACATACACACACATGCATGCACACAGACATATATATATATATATATATATATATATATATATATATATATATAATATATATATATATATATATATATATATACTAAAAAGTACTTATAAAGCAAATAGTTTAAATTTTCCAAAACGGCAAATGTATATTAAAAAAATAATAGTATGAAAAACATGTTCTGTAAACAATACTAAAAGTTTTCTTTTATGCTAACACGATATTTATAATGAAATCTTACAAGAACAGAGCAACCAAGAAAAACAAAGTTCCAAAAGAGACAGGTTCTGAGGTGGAGTTTATATATACAGTATCTGAGACCCAATACACCAAAAAAAAATATTTTTTAAACACACTTCAATATATAGCCTCAAATAGGCTGTTGTTTGGTTTTGGCTCAGAATATTATTACCAGATCTTCTTACCCACACCAACCTTCTCAATGGTTCACAGAGCATTCCTTTGTACTTAAATGTCGTGTCTGAGTATTTTCGGCACATGATTATGTTTATTCACTTTTCAGTTGTGTATATCTTTATCATGTTTTAAAGGTAGGCAAATTACCTTTGGCCGTCAGTTAGAACTCAATTTTTGAGAGATTTCAATTTACTCATTAAAAACAAAAGAAGAATTTTTTATGTAAAAACAGCACTGTAATTGCTATAATGTATATTTTGGTGGTTGAGGTTTTATGAAATTTTATTTCTTCTAATATTTTCCAACCATGAATAGTCAAAACTGCACTATTTAAAGCTGTGTAAGATAAGGGACAACTGTAATGCGAGATTTCAGTTTCTTCAACAATAACAAAACGAGGATTAACACTCACTTTCGTATCCGCGGGTGTAATCGTGATGCCCATATGAACTTCTATGATGGGTACTAGTCGAGGCCTCTTCAGGGCCGTATAAATCATACTGTTTTCTTTTCTCAGTATCACTTAACACGGCAAATGCATTACCAACAGCTGAAATGAAATTCTTCATGTCAGTAACATTTTCCTTTGATACCAAAAGCTGATATGAAATTATTCACGTCAGTAACATTTCCCTTCATTACCAGCAGCTGAAATGAAATTGTGTTAGAAATGTAATAATTCAATATCAGCATCTGAAATGAAATTATTCATGTCAGTAACATTTTCCTTCAATATCAACAGCGGAAATGAAATTACAGTATTCATGTCAGTAATGCATGCCTTCCATATTAGCAACTGAAATGAAATTATTCATGTCCGTAACGTATCCATTCAATACCAGCAGCTGAAATGAAATTATTCATGTTGGTAACATTGTCCTTAAATACAAACAGCTGAAGTGCAGCAATTCATGTCAGTAACAATTTCCATAAATACAAACAGCTGAAATGAGACTATTCACGCTAGTAACATATTCCTTCAATACCAATAGCTGAAATGAAACATATTCAAGTCAGTAATACTAAAAGAGGAAATATACTACAATTATTCATGTCAGTAACATTTTCTTTCAATGCCAAAAGCAGAAATGAAATTAATCATATCAGCAAGATTTTCCTTAAATACAACCAACAGAAATGAAATGATTTATGTCAGTAACATTTCATTCATTACCAACAGCTGAAATACATATTTTTCTTGGAAAAATTTAAACACGGTTACTTGTCGTAAATATGGAAAAGAATAAAGAATGCCAATACTTGGCACAACCATATAAACCTTTCTTTTTATATCTATCTATATACAAGAGCCATTATCCCCCTTATAAGGAGGGTAGATGAGTCATTGCAAACAATCTTGACTCTAGTCAACTTTTATGACACACAGGAGAACAAGGAAAAGGTATTCTTATCCCCTCATAAAAATATCTCTATATGTAATTCAGTCTGTGCTTTGGACCGGTTTCTTCTTGCCATTAAAAGAAAAACTCGGATGAGACTGGACACAAGTTGGAGCCGGGGAATTAAGGCTTGATGCCCTTCCTAATGCCAAGTGCTCTAACCACTGCACTCGTGTGGTTCGTAGTATTCAGTATTACGTGCTTTGGCGAAATTAGCTGATGGACTCGTTTACTTACTAGTAATTGATATCCATCAGCTAATTACTTGCAATTACTGCATATTATAATAATGCAGTAAATTACGGAAGAGTACAATATTTGGACCACCATAATATAATTACAATACTGCAATAAGTAGATAATATAACACAATAACAAAAAATTGACAGATGAACTGAAGATGCCAGTCTACCTCAGCTCTCATTCCATAATTACAATAATGCAATAACTTATATCCGTAGCAAAATATTTAAAAACATTTTGTTAAGATATAACTTTAAAATGGTTCACAGAAAAAAGGCTATGTCAATGGGAAAAAAAAAGGGTTATGTCAGCAGAAAAGTACAAAAGGAAATAGGTTATATCACCAGAAAAGTATGAAGAGATATAGATTAAGCCACCAGATAATTTAGAATTGGAACAGGTTATGTTCTGAGAGAACCGTGGAAAGAAATAGGTTATGTTACTGGCAAGTTATGAAGAGTATGAAAAGGAGTAGGTATTGTCACCAGAAAAATAAAACAAAATCGGTTATGTCACCAGAAAAGCATAACAAGAAATAGGTTATGTCATCAGAAAAGTAGAAAAAGAAATAGGTTATATCATCAGAAAAGTATATAAAGAAATAGGTTATGTCACCAGAAAAGTATAAAAAGAAACCGGTTACGTCACCAGAAAAGAATGAATCAAAATAGCTTACATCACCAGAAAAGTATGAAAAGTGTGAAAAGAAATGTCATATCCCCAGAATATTTGAAAAGACAGGTTATGCGACCAAAAATGAATGAGAAGAAAATAAGCAGTCACCAGAAAACTACGATAGAAAGTCATAATATACATTAATTTTCTTAAAACATTACCTTTGAAAGCTTCACTGGCACCTGGTGCCTTGTTTTTATCAGGATGGAACTGAAGGGCCAATTTGCGATATGCTTTCTTCAAGTCATTATCAGTGGCTTCCTTAGTAACGCCTAGGATTTGATAGTAGTCTTTGCAATTCCTAATTCTGTGGAATTCAAATCAAAGTTTAGAGTTAAAAATGTGTAAATCATTATCTTTTTTTTTTTTTTTTTTCAGCAACAACAAAATATCTCATCTTTGCCAGCCCGACAATATTCAGCTAGGAGGATATATCTCGTCAAAAAGTTACCGTGTAAAATTATGCACTGAACAAGTGTTCTCATCCAGTTTGGCTCTCTTTGAACCTTCCTGAGGCAGAGACGAGTACTGTTATTTTAATCATATGTCCGCTAACCCCACTTACAGCATCTTAACCATTCCAGTAACAGGTGAGATTTATCACATATAACTTCTCTCAATTTATTCTCACTTAAATTTGTCAGGAATTTAAAATTTTATCATAAAAATTTTAGATGGTTAAGAATTAATGCATATACACACTGAAATCATATAGGGATCTACAAATTTTGATAAATATATTAATATTTTATTTTATTTTTTTAAACACTGTCATATGCAATGGACTCTATGGTGTGGTAAAAAAATGCAGCTTACATATTGATTTACCAAGTACTCTCGGCATACTATGCCCATCCTCAAATATGTAGCAAATTTTAATTAAACACTGAAAATTAATCAAATCAATTATAGAGACATTAACTAAATACTGCGCATCGAAGTCATTCAGGTTGTAAAGTTTGTATTAAAACCAGAGGTTCATAAATTTTTCTTCAAAATGCAACTCTAGAGAACTATTGCAGCTAAAATTAACCTTTTGACAGCTTCTAATTGATCAGATGTGTACTCAGTTGATGCTCCAGATGCACTACTGCTTTTCTCGTCATTCACCGACGATCTTCGCCTTCGTACATTCTCGCTGCCGCTTTTTCCCCCTCCTCCGTCACCATCTCCGCCGGCGTTTCCATTACTGTGCGAACTGTGATCGCCAGACCCCAAACGATTGATTACTTCAATAAGATCTGAAAATAAAAAGGCACTAGTACTATGTCTGAGATGAAATAGACCTTCCAAATATAATTGTCATGAAATATTGTATTCTAATAAATAAAATATGGCTAAGATTCGTTTTATGCACCCCTTCCATAGCCTACTCGTGAAATCAGCGTTGCCACCACTTCCCAAAACGTGCCGAGCTGATGTTTAAGCACTCAAATTTGCCCTATTAACTTTCCACGCCACCAATATCGGTTCTAAAACAAAACAAAAAAATTTTATTTCCGAGCAAAGAATTATCAGATTACTTCAAAACACACTGAAAACTTTAAGAAGAAAAAAAACTTGTTTGGCTAAAAAATTCAAGAGGTAAATAAAAAGAATTTGGTAACGGTCCAGTATAACTCCAGCGCCTTAATTCTACCCTCCTCGATAAGGTAAAGTTACTTCGTATTGACATATTTGCATAGAGTATCGGGGGGTTGGACTTTTCCCCCAGCTTGGAAGTTAACCTAGCCTAAACCTAACCTCCTTGCTGGGGGAAAAGTCCAACCCCCAGATACGCTAAACAAAAATGCCAATGCGAAGTAACTTTACCTTATTGAGGAGGGTAGAATTGAGGTACCAGAATTATACTGGACCTTTATCAAGAATTTTAACCTAAAATAATTCATGAAGAAGTTAATGTAAGTTTTTTCTTTCCCACTCACCACCCGGATGATGCAATCTTTTCTCGGAAAAATGATGAGAAAAAAATATAAAAATAGAATGAACAAAATACAAATGAGGAAAGTAATAAAATCTGAGAAGTAGAGGAATGAAAAAATACAGCTAGCAGGAAAAAAGGGGAAAAACCCAAAGAAAAATATCTAAATGTGAGAAGCCATAAACGTATCAACCTCAATAAAGAAAAAAAAAATGAAGTAACACGAACCTTGTGTCTTCGTCAGTGGATACAACTTCTGCGCCTTTTGGGCGAACTTGAATGCCTTGGCCCTATTCCCTTCCCGGAAGTATTTATCGGCTAAATTGAAGCATTTTTCAGCTTCGTCCTTATTACCGTCATGCACCATAGTCCCTTCACTTACTCTATTTCACTTGTAAACACTATTCTATGGCACGTACACGCTGATTCGTCGACATGAACCAATGATAGATGAGTGCCACTGGAACTGGCCAATCAAAACGTTGTTTACATGGTGATGATCTGGACATTCAGTGCTGTCATCTGGTGCTCAAAGAACGAAACTTCATCTTCTTCCAATCAGCTGATGGAATCTTTGTCTTAGTCATAGACATCATATCGAGATGAGAAACTCACTACAAGGTGTTTTAGGATGGACACCATTATTGTTATTCTTTAAAAATATTTTTACATTGTTTGTACAAATTCATTGTTCAGATATATAAGTAATGATAATATGTTTTAGTACTGCTCTCTCTCTCTCTCTCTCTCTCTCTCTCTCTCTCTCTCTCTCATATATATATATATATATATATATATATATATATATATATATATATATATATATATACTATATATATATATATATATATATATATATATATATATATATATATATATATATATATATATATATATATATATATATATATATATATATATAACACTGAACTGTTAACATACCGACTAATCCCAGTGGGCATTTAAGATTGATATCTATTAATCCCATGTTTAGGACCCCTGGGCGGGTCTATTGTCCCCTTCTTTTCAAGTGTTCTTCTGCTTTGCTAGTTGTAGCTCTTGCCATTGTACTTTGAGAAGGTGACCAGTTTAGGTCAAGAAATTAATAAGTACTTTATATATATATATATATATATATATATATATATATATATATATATATATATATATATATATATATATATATATATATATATATATATATATATATATATATATATATATATATATATATATATATATATATATATATATATATATATATATATATATATATATATATATATATATATATATATATATATATATATATATATATATATATATATATATATATATATATATATATATATATATTCGTTGTTTTATTTAATGGGCTTTTCCTACCATATATATATATATATATATATATATATATATATATATATATATATATATATATATATATATATATATATATATATATATATATATATATGTATATATATATATATATATATATATATATATATATATATATATATATATATATATATATATATATATATATATATATATATATCCCAGGGGGAAGTTAACCCCTACTGGGCGCGTCCCTCAGGTGGCAGATGAAGGTAGCTCTTAAATTTTTGAGACCCGTGGACCAAAAACCGATGTCGACAGGCCTTGCAAGCCGGACATTCTATTTCCCTGCACGTGAACCCAATAGGAGCATCAACGGACGGACCAGAGATGTTGAAACCAGGCGCAATATCTCGATGACGAAACGAACTCAAAATAGATTACGATTTGGAGTACTCAGTGTAGGAACATACAAGGAAAAAGAAGAAGAATTGTTAGATTTGATGGAGGAGAGAAGACTGGACATATTGGGAATGTCAGAAACCAGACTGAAGAACAAGGAAATTGGACAGGATCTCGGAGATAGCTATACCTTAATATATAGCGGAATTGAACAGGGAACCGCAAAGTATGGAGTAGCAGTCCTAATTGAACCAAAGCTATCAAAAAGTATCAAAGCTGTGAAACTGGTAAATGAGAGATTTATGAGAATTTCCCTTCAACTGAAGAGAGGAAGAATGCATATCTTTCAGGTGTATGCACCACAACAAGGATTAGCCAACCAGATCAAAGAACAATTCTACGAAGAACTCGAGAGTGAAAGTGAATTATTACCAGATAATGAAAACATAATCATAATGGGGGATTTAAATGGAAGGGTAGGCCTAGACAGAACAAATGTAGGAAATGTTATTGGTTCTTTTGGTGAAGAAACCAGAAATGATGATGGAGAGAGAGTTATTGATTGGTGTTTATTGCATAATATGTCTATCAGAAATGAATTTTTCAAACAACATGATTCGCATAAATTTACTAGATATCGATGGAACAGGAATACAGGACGAATTGATATAAAAATTTCGATAATAGACTATTTCCTCTCATCAGATAAAATGGATCTTCAATAATGTAAAGGTTCTACCAGGAGATTCCATGGATTCAGACCACATACTGGTAATAGCAATAAGAACACAGAAATGCAAAAGACCCCCAATAACAAACAGGACAAAGAAGATAAAAATTGAAAACATGAAAGATGCTTCTCATAAGGAACAATTTATACAAAAGTGTGAAGAGATTGAATTGGGAGGGAATGAGGAGGACATTTCTGAAAAGTGGAAATACTTAGCGCTGAAAATGAGAGAAGTGTCAGAGGAAACTCTGGGAGTAAGGATGGTGGGTGGCACCAGAAAAAGGCAGAACCCTTAATGGACTGAAGAAATGAAAATAGCAGAAAAAGTCTGAGGAAGTGGCTGAGACATAAAACACCTGAAACTAGACTAGAATATGTGATAGAAAGAGGAAATATTGATAGCCTTAAGAGAACACTTAAAGATGGAGCATGGAAAGATTTATTGGAGAAGTTGAAAGTAGATTTCACCAGAAATAAAAAAAACTTATATATAAACAGAGTAATAGTTTCAGAAAACCTGTAAATAGAAATAAGTATATAGTTGACGACAATGGCGAAGTTATAAATGAGCCAGAGGAAATCAACTACAAATGGACAGAATATTTCACCAATTTGTTAAATGTCTCTCAAGCTGGTAAGAAAGATGAGGAAGATGTGCTAGAGGTCGTGATAGATTCAGGAGACACAGTGACCATAACAGAGATGAAGGATGCATTGAAAACAATGTGTAATGGGAAAGCATCAGGTGTAGATGAACTACCGTTTGAACTCTTCAAGGAGGCAAGATGAAAATATAAGAACATATTTACTAGACATCATCAACCAATCCTTATTAGAAGGTATTGGCCATGAAGATTGGAGTAAGCAAACCATATGCCCATTTTTCAAGAAAGGAGACTCAACAAACTATGAAAACTATAGAGGCGTTTCCTTGATAACTCATGCAGCTAACTTGTATGAAAGAATATTAGAAAGAAGAGCTAGGATTATCACTGAACCGCAACTGGAAGAATGGCAGCATGGCTTTCGAAACAGCAGAGGCACAACAGATATGATATTTTCCATTCGGCAACTGATGGAAAAAGCCTGGGAATTCGATAGTAAATTATACATGACTGTGGAAATGCCTACACGATTATGGAATAAATTATCAACTACTGAAAGCAATCAAGAGCATGTACAGTCCATGCATAAGCAAAGTAGGCACAGAGTATAAAAATGAAGCAGGGAAGTGTTTTGTCACCTTTGTTGTTCATAACCTATATGGACAAAATCATGAAACAAGTAAACAACCATCAAGGAACACCAATGAGGACATTAGCCTACGCAGATGATATTTGCCATTGCGAAACAAGTAGGGATGGATTGCAGGAGGCGGTGGAATGATGGGATAGGGCACTTGAAGAAGCGGGAATGAAGATGAATAAAGTAAAGACTGAAGTCATGGTATTTGGTAGAGGAGAAGAGACCCTAAATATAAGTCTCAATGGAACTACACTCCCACAAGCAAAATAATTTATGTATCTTGGAGTAGAAATTAAATCAACTGGAGGTATGCACGATGAGATCACTGAAAGACTCAATAAATACTGCAGAAAATTCCACATGCTCTACCCATTGTTCAGAGAAAAAACATATCCCAGCAGAAATTACGAATCTAATCTACACGACTGTCCTTATACCAACATTAACCTATGGAGTTGAAACTTGGACATTGACTACAACAGACATGAGTAGATTAGTAGCTGCAGAAATGAAACCTATCAGACTTATACTCGGTAAAACACGAATGGATAGAATAAGGAATGAAGAACTTAGAAGACTAGGAGTGGCATCATTGGAAACAAATTTTGAGCAAGCTAAGTTGAGGTGGCTGGGACATGTACTGAGAATGGAGGAGGCAAGAATTCCAAAACTAGCATTCAAATAGACACCAGACGGAAGAAGGCCCACAGGCCGCACACGAAACAGATGGAGGGATAGTATACAAGAAATCTTAACAAAATATAAAATGGAAAGACTGGATAGATTGGAGGAGGAGGATATCTTCCGGGACAGAGCGGAATGGAGAAGATGCTCTGCACTGACAGGCTAAAAAGCCTACCTGTGGGACGAAAGAAATATATATATATATATATATATATATATATATATAT
>JAXCGZ010017146.1:85000-87500 GCA_037179515.1 Halocaridina rubra | reverse complement strand
AAAACGAGAACAATGGTAGAGAACTTCAGGAGGATCTAAATAATCTGCATGAGTGGTCAGAAAAGTGGCTAATGAAATTCAATACTTCAAAATGTAAGGTAATGAGAATGGGTACAAGTTCAAGAAGGCCCAAGCTTGACTACTCGGTGGCTGGAGTACAACTTCAATAGACAGAAAATGAGAGAGATCTAGGGGTAAACATACTGGCAGATTTGTCTCCAGAAATACATATAAATGGCATAGTAAGGGCAGCATATGCATTCTTATCAAATATAAGGGTAGCCTTCAGGCACATGGACAAGGAAATGTTCAAAAATATTTATGTAACCTATGTGAGGCCAAAACTCGAATATGCAGCCCCCTTTTGGAATCCGCACTTGAAAAAGCACATAGCTAAGCTTGAAAAAGTTCAAAGACATGCCACGAAACTGGTGCCAGTAATACGCAATCTCAGTTATGATGAGAGGCTGAGGGAATTAGACTTACCATCACTCGAAGCTAGAAGAGTGAGGGGGGATATGGTGACAGTCTTTAAATTCCTTCATGGTTATGATAGAGTGGATAGGGATCGATATTTTGATATGGCTGGCTCTAGAACTAGAGGTCATAGTTTGAAGCTTCGTAAGAAAACTTCTTTGCAGGATGCAAGGAAATACTTTTTCAGTGTAAGAGTAGTTGATAATTGGAATTGGCTAAGCGAGGAGGTAGTTATTGCTATCTCAATCCATAATTTTAAGGACAGGTATGATAAGTATCACTAAGTATAAAATGGAACCGATGAGGAGACGGGAAGATACGAGCTTTGGGCTCTTTCCCGTAAACACAATTAGGTAATCACCATTAAGTAATCACACAAAAGGTATTTACATGAAATGACAAGCAGGCATGAGATATAGATGGCTTGATTAGTAAATATGTAAGGAAAGACATAAATAAATATATAATTAAATGAATAAATACAGACACACAGATAGGCAATAAGCTTAGTGAACATATAATTATATAGACACACACTTACACACAAACATCCGCACAAGTAGACAGACAGAAAAGTAGACAGACAGATATTAATGGCTAGATTAGTGAATAAATAAGTGAATATATAAATGGCTAAATATACAAAATAATAAACAAATACATAGATAATAAAATGAATAAATACATAAAAAAATTTAAGTAAATAAATGAATAGATACATAAAAAGCTTCCTAAATAAATAAATGAATATACAAATAGAAAAATCATTGCTGAATAAATAAATAATTGAGTGTCTTGCTTCAATTTTTCTAATAAAATTATAATTTTCATATTTATTTCTCTAATAAGGTCCAATTTGCTCAAAATGAAGCTTAAATTTCGTCGTTGGAACATCAGGCTTCGAGTTCCTTATATCTTCAAGAACTATCAAAGACTTTGAAAAAATGAAAAATATCGAAAATAAATAAAAAAAAAACGAAATAGAGTGGAATAAGAGATACTTAGTTGAAAAAAATCATAGAAAATAATGTAAAAAAAATTATCAGTGGTTTTACAGAAAAGAAAATACGATTTGAAATAAAAAAAAAAGAGGATTTTATTTTGATATAAAATTTATTGACGGTTCTAAAGTATCTAAAATGGATTCGAAAATAAATAAAAAAGAACGTTATATAATGAGACAAGAGCATATATGAATAATCACAGCGTTAGAGTAAAAAGGAAATATTCGAAATTAAAGAAAAATGAACGAAATAAAGTGCAACAAAAGACTGAAAAAAATTACTGACGAATGAAAGTAAGAAAATATTCGAAATTGAATAAAATAAGTATCGAACGAAATAAAACAAAATAAACGAAATATAGGGAACTAGGGACACTCATTAAGAAATAATTAGAAATAAAAAGACTGTTAAAAATAAGATATTAAATGAAAAAGCATTAAAAAAAACCCAGTGATTTGAAATTTAAAAAGGAAGGAATTAGTTGAAAAGTTAAAAACTATCAAAGGTTCAAACAACTGTTTTGAAACAAGATGGAATAAAACAATGAAACAATGAATAGGAAAAAATTCAAAACAAATGGTAAATAAAAATGGTGAATAAAAAAAAATTACACTTTAATATATAAGGAAAAGAAAAAGAAAATCATTTTTCCCAAACAGAACTTCTGTTTTAATTGAAGGTTATGACCTAATAAGCACCGATTAGTGTTTGGGTTCAAAATATTTTGTACAAGTAAAAACAAAAAAGAAAAAGCACACACAGACACACACACACACATACACACACACACACACACACACACACACACACACACACACACACACACACCCGTCATTGGTGTCTATAGTAAAGCCTGGGTTTTGGCACCATGTAAAACCATCGGTGGAAAAAATAACGCGTGAGTGTTTAAACAAAAATTTTAATTATATTTACTTTAATTGGTTTTTAAATGAAAAAAAATATGTAAAAATAAAGAAAAATCCCGTTTTCGTATGTTGCTTGCCATTTTAAGCCACGGT
>JAXCGZ010017146.1:72500-80000 GCA_037179515.1 Halocaridina rubra | reverse complement strand
CTTCCCATATTTCTCACAAAAGATGTCATACATTTCTTGTACAGATTTGTTGTAAAATAAGGTTCTCCAGTCAATAACTGTAAAAAGCTCATTCATTTTGATGTAATCTCCTTTCGGATAGTTCCTCCTCATGTCCTCAGTGCCTCTACTCTCAGGAAGAATATCTTCAATGATATACTCCATCAACAACACACAGTGGTCACTCTTTCCAATTGGTGGTTCATACTCAATTTTTTCAATATCCAACACATTATCTGTGAACACTAGATCAAGTAGTGATGGCTCATCCCCACCCCTGGCCCTTGTTGGTTCCATTACATGTTGGTGTAGGAAATTCCCTTGTACGCAATCTAGGAATTTTGCCCCGAATGTGTGATTACCTAATTGTGATTACCTAATTGTGTTTACGGGAAAGAGCCCAAAGCTCGTATCTTCCCGTCTCCTGATCGGTTCCATTTTAGACTTAGTGATACTTATCGTACCTGTCCTTAAAACTATGGATTGAGATAGCATTAACTACCTCCTCGCTTAGCCAATTCCAATTATCAACTACTCTTACACTGAAAAAGTATTTCCTTACATCCTGCAAAGAAGTTTTCTTACCAAGCTTCAAACTATGACCTCTAGTTCTAGAGCCAGCCATATCGAAATATCGATCCCTATCCACTCTATCATAACCATGAAGGAATTTAAAGACTGTCACCATATCCCCCCTTACTCTTCTAGCTTCGAGTGATGGCAAGTCTAATTCCCTCAGCCTCTCATCATAACCGAGATTGCGTATTTCTGGCACCAGTTTCGTGGCATGTCTTTGAACTTTTTCAAGCTTAGCTATGTGCTTTTTCAAGTGCGGATTCCAAAAGGGGGCTGCATATTCGAGTTTTGGCCTCACATAGGTTACATAAATATTTCTGAACATTTCCTTGTCCATGTGCCTGAAGGCTACCCTTACATTTGATAAGAATGCATATGCTGCCCTTACTACGCCATTTATATGTATTTCTGGAGACAAATCTGCCAGTATGTTTACTCCTAGATCTCTCTCATTTTCTGTCTCTTGAAGTTGTACTCCAGCCACCGAGTAGTCAAGCTTGGGCCTTCTTGCACTTGTACCCATTCTCATTACCTTACATTTTGAGGTATTGAATTTCATTAGCCACTTTTCTGACCACTCATGCAGATTATTTAGATCCTCCTGAAGTTCTCTACCATTGTTCTCGTTTTTTACTTTCTTCACAATCTTTGCATCATCTGCAAACATATTCATGAATGAATTTACAGACTCTGGTAGGTCATTTACATATACAAGGAACAAAAGTGGCCCTAAAACTGAACCCTGTGGAACTCCACTACTAACTCTTCTCCATTCAGACACTGAGTGTCTTACTCTAACCCTCTGTTCCCTTCCTTCTAAGTAAGTTTTTATCCATTCCAAGACATTTCCACCTATTCTAGCCATTGATTGCAGCTTCCTAATAAGTCTCCCATGTGGAACAGTGTCAAACGCTTTCTGGAAGTCTAGGAATATGCAATCTGCCCAGCCCTCTCTTTCCTGTAAGATTTGGCTTACCTCATCATAAAATTCTAATAAGTTTGTTACTTTTGATCTTCCTACTCTGAAGCCATGTTGCCTCACTGACAAAAAGTTGAAGGATTCCAAGTGAAGAGAGATATGTTTCCTTAGTAGTTTCTCCATAACTTTGCAAACTATGCTGGTCAAGGAAACTGGTCTATAGTTCAGAGCCGGTGTGTGTGTGTGTGTGTGTGTGTGTGTGTGTGTGTGTGTGTGTGTGTGTGTGTGTGTGTGCGTATGCACGAGAGCGTGAGCACGATTATTTATATATAACACGGGAGCTAAAGCCAGAATTTTTTTTTATCTAAGGAAAGCCTAAGCTTAAGAGGATATTGCTTAACTTCTGGCCCCACACATCTAATGGGGTACTTACTGAGACTCATGAGTTGACAGTGGCTGCTGCCCTCTAGCGTTGAGCCTTTTCAATTGGTTCTGGGAAATAGATGATTTACGACAGAGCATAAAGCTCAAAAGTTACACACAGACACACGGACAGAGAGAGAGAGAGGTAGGTAGGTAGGTAGGTGGGTAGGTCAGTAAGTATGAAGTCATTGCATAATTAGATAGAGAGATAGATAGATAGATAGACAGATAGGTAGGTAGGTAGGTAGGTACGTCAGTAAGTATGAAGTCATTGCATAATTAGATAGAAAGATAGATAGATAGATAGACAGATAGGTAGGTAGGTAGGTAGGTAGGTAGGTAGGTAGGTAGGTAGGTAGGTAGGTAGGTAGGTAGATAGGTAGGTAGGTAGGTAGGTAGGTAGGTAGGTAGGTAGGTAGGTAGGTAGGTAGGTAGGTAGGTAGGTAGGTAGGTGTGTAGGTAGGTAGGTGGGTAGGTCGGTGGGTGCGTAGGTAGGTAGGTAGGTCGGTAGGTAGGTAGGTAGGTATGTATGTAGGTAGGTAGGTAGGTAGGTAGGTAGGTAGGTAGGTAGGTAGGTCGGTAGGTATGTCAGTAAGTATGAAGTCGATG
The DNA here is from genome assembly GCA_037179515.1 of Halocaridina rubra. Taxonomy (NCBI): domain Eukaryota; kingdom Metazoa; phylum Arthropoda; class Malacostraca; order Decapoda; family Atyidae; genus Halocaridina; species Halocaridina rubra. Next base: position 77,455 of record JAXCGZ010017146.1, on the reverse strand, counting down.
CATAATTAGGGAGGTAGGTATGTATGTAGGTAGTAAGGTAGGTAGGTAGGTAGGTAGGTAGGTAGGTAGGTAGGTAGGTAGGTAGGTAGGTAGGTAGGTAGGTAGGTAGATAGGTTGGTAGGTAGGTAGGTAGGTAGATAGATAGCTAGATAGATAGATAGATAGATAGTTAGAGAGAGAGAGAGAGAGAGAGAGAGAGAGAGAGAGAGAGAGAGAGAGGAGAGAGAGAGAGAGAGAGAGGAGAGAGAGAGAGAGAGAGAGAGAGAGAGAGAGAGAGAGTTCAATAGCATATATTCATGCAACTGCGCTTTCGCAAGTACTAAGTAATAACTGTTTGTGTATATCATCTACCTCATACTTGTATATGAATATTTAATTCACACACAACCTCTCTACGATTGCATGCCTCGTTAAATACGTACATATGTACACTTTTCTATTACAAGGCGCTAGGTATTATTTTGGGTAAAACTTTTAATTTTTGCCTGTGTAATGTATGTATGTATGTATGTATGTATGTATGTAATGTATGTATGTATGGCATGTATGTATGTATCAGTTCTAGCTTGCCACAGCAAACTTTCGGAGGGTCTGGTTCCATCCTCAGAGATGCAAACAAGAAAACCCGCGGCCCTCAGGTTTTACTTGATTAAAAGACAAGGCTTGAATATTTATAGATATGATTAATTTTATTTTAATTTAATGTATTTCATTCTAGCTCAATCTGATTGAAAGACCGGTATATCCTTTTGCTAGAGGGTGGCCACAACCTCTGAAATAAGTTACTTCAAAGATCGAGAACTTTTTTAATAGTTTACAATACATCGTATTGTGGTATTATAATCAGGGAAGTTATGCATGTGGATGTGAGATATAATGGAGGAAATTAGAGTGGTGGTGGTGGTGTGGTGGTGTGGTGGTGGTGGTGGTGGTGGTGGTGGTGGGGAGGAGGAGGAGGAGGAGAAGGAGGAGGAGGAGGAGGAGGAGGAGAGAGGAAGAAGTAGAAGAAAGAAGAAGAAGAAGAAGAAGAAGGAAGAAGAAGAACGAAGAAGAAGAGAGAAGAAGAAGAAGAAGAAGGAGAAGAAGAAGAAGAAAAAGAAGAACAAAAAGAAGAAGAAGAAGAAGAAGAAGAAGAAGAAGAAGAGAAGAAGAAGAAGAAGAAGAAGAGAGAGAGAGAGAGAGAGAGAGAGAGAGAGAGAGAGAGAGAGAGAGAGAGAGAGAGAGAGAGAGAGAGAGAGAGAGAGAGAGAGAGAGAGAGAGAGAGAGAGAGAGAAGAGAGAGAGAGAGAGAGAGAGAGAATGGTTCCTATAAGACATTATAAGAAGGGGTTTTTCCATTTGAAGGAAGTTATAAAAGGAGGTAAGTAATGAGTGTCAGGAAGACAAAAGCGCTAGACGAATTGTGAGCAATGGAGCAAAGTAAGGAGGTGGGGGGCTATTCAGGAAGAACTTTTGAGGGTGAGGAATGGGTTACTTTGTAGAAGGGGGGGTTATTATGAACATAGCAGGTGGTACCTCCCTCCTTAAGCTTAGTAGGAGTTTATTGATGTGTATGAGACTTCTCCTTATTATGGGGGTAACTTCCCCATACCCCCCTTTTTCGCATTTCGCTTTGGTTTACGCTATTGGCTGTCGCTATTGTTGCATTCTCGTGTAGTTAACGCAAAGTACAGGACAAAGAACACATACAGACACACATACACGTGCACGCACACGCACGTACACAGACTTTTTAGGTAAGACTGGTTATTAACTAGTTTGAGCTAAATGATGAATTATTAATTCTAAATGCAGTCCTAGTTCAAGGAAAAACAAGATTAGTGTTATTTCACCAAGCTGACCAGGAGACGGGGAATTACTGGGATAAAAACACTTTCTTGTGAACACGGACATGTAAATAAATGTATATATTTACAAACACACTCTTAGTGTAGGAATAGTTGACAATTGAACTTAACTGAGCAAGGAAATTGTAACTTATAATTACTTATAAATGTATTCATAGTTTTCAAGAAAGATAAGGTTAGTGCATGTAAAAATCAACCAGGACACGGGAATTTGCAAGAAAATGGCTCTTTCCAATAAACACAATTAGGTAAGCATATGCAAGCAGACAGGCACACTGAGGGTTGGTATATTGGCAGATATTTCACAAGAAATGCCTATAAATGGTATAGAAAAGGCTGTCTAGGCTTTTTTTTTTTATTATTATTATTAAACGTAAATGCAGCTTTTAAATATAGGGACCAAAAAAAAATTATGAAGTAGTTATGTAACTTAACAATGATTATGCAGCACTCAATTGGAATCCACATTTAAGAATAAATAAAAAAAAAGTGGAAAAAGCTCTAAAGACAACCTAAAAAGCTAGTGCAAGACATACAAAAGCCGAGTTCTGGGGAAAGACTGAAAGTGTTATATCTACCACCATTTGAAGCTAGATAAATAAGGGAAAATATGATAAGGGAATTTAAATTTCTACGATCATTGACAGAGAAGACAAGGCTGGAGACATTGATTTTGCTGGTACTAGGATCAGAGTTGAAAGCTTTGGGTTTTGTAGGAAATTATTTCAATAGGTTGATACTATCTTATCGGTGCAATATTGCTTGATAACTAGAATGCGAGAAGGAAAGAAATTGTCAGTGCTAATGCGTAGTTCTCGGGAAAGCTATGATAAATAGTAGTGAATCAGCACACATCCCAGGGGACAAGGAGCCTTATGCATAAGAGAGAGAGAGAGAGAGAGAGAGAGAGAGAGAGAGAGAGAGAGAGAGAGAGAGAGAGAGAGAGGAGAGAGAGAGAGAGAGAGAGAGAGAGAGAGAGAGAGAGAGAGTACAAACGTACATATTGTAAATAATATTTTTTTTATCAAAATATGTAATTATTGTAAATAGGTAATCATTTAGTAATTATTAAGTTATTTTAAAGTTGTATTTAATGGGTCAATAATTACTCCCACTGAAAGAGCTGTACATATAAATAACCCTGAATTTGATCATTAAATCAGTTCAATATTCTGCTTGTATTGGTGAACATCCTTTTTTTATATATTAAGTAAAATAACACATGCTTTCCGTTTGAAGTAGTGAAGTAACTACAGTCGTTACAAGAGAGAGAGAAAAAGAGTCAAGAGTTTGGCTACATGAATGTACTCCTAATATAAATAAAAACCAAATAAAATGAAATTATTACCTAATAAATGAATAAATAAGTGAAAAAATAAATAAATAAATAAATAAATAAATAAAAAAATAAAAAAATAAGTTTCTTAAACAAATTAGACAAAGGATAAATATCTCAGTCAAACACGTTTAGACATGTGATTTTCTCGTTAACTCATGAACAGATGTTTAAAAAGAAAATTTTAGAAAATATTTTGCCTTCATATTTGCAAAGTAAATATAGTATTCTTTTAATGTATATATTCACGGTTAGGTAAATGTTATTTATTCTTAAAGAAGATCTGTACATTCTGCAATTGTGTGTGTACATACATACATACATACATACATACATACATACAAACATATATGCATGCATACACACATACACATACGCACACATACACTATATTAAATTATTACACCGAATAACATAAATGTAAACCTTTCTTCTGATGCATACATACATGCATACATACATACATACATACATATATATATATATATATATATATATATATATATATATATATATATATATATATATATATATATCAGTACATATATACATACATATTTTTGTCATTACGTGACGTTTAATTAATTATTACTAGCATATTCAGCCTGCAATATAATGATTGACCCAATGTTGATTTCTGTTGTCCTTGCAAAGGTCAACGGCTCTCTCTCTCTCTCTCTCTCTCTCTCTCTCTCTCTCTCTCTCTCTCTCTCTCTCTCTCTCTCTCTCTCTCTCTCCTCTCTCTCTCTCTCTCTCTCTCTCTCTCTCTCTCCCTATTCTTGTGCAGTGCAAAAGAGTTATTTATATAAAGCAAAAGATACATTAGCACATGTAATGCTTTTATTATTATTATTATTATTATTATTATTATTATTATTATTATTATTATTATTATTATTATTATTATTATTATTATTATTATCATTATTATTATTATTATTATTACTACTACTCCTACTCCTACTCCTACTACTACTACTACTACTACTACTACTACTACTACTACTACTACTACTACTACTAATGTTATTATTATTATTATTATTATTATTATTATTATTATTATTATTATTATTCTAATTATTTTTATTATTGCTGTTGTTGTTGTTGTTGTTGTTGTTGTTGTTGTTGTTGCTGTTGTTGGTATTATTATTATTATTATTATTATTATTATTATTATTATTATTATTATTATTATTATTATTATTATTATTATTATTATTATTATTATTATTATTATTATTATTATTATTATTATCAACACAACATACGAGATTTGAGAGAGAGAGAGAGAGAGAGAGAGAGAGGAGAGAGAGAGAGAGAGAGAGAGAGAGAGAGGGAGAGAGAGAGAGAGAGAGAGAGAGAGAGAGAGAGGAGAGAGAACAGAATCTAAAAATAGGAAATCAAGCAATAAAAATTCTAAGAAAATAACTAGAGTCCATATTGATAATACTGGAGTTGAAAGAAAAACTTTAAATGTCAAAAATAAATAGTGGTTATGCATGCCAACCCAACTCTCAATACTTTATTTTCGATAATAAAGGGGGGTTTACACGGTCAAACGGTTCGTCGAACGCGGTTCGACAGACAAGTGTTTGAAGTGATGTTCGAACGTGTGAACGGGGTATTTGGTTGTCGAACACGTTCGACAAACGTGTTCGACAACCAAATACCCCGTTCACACGTTCGAACATCACTTCAAACACTTGTCTGTCGAACCGCGTTTGACGAAACCGTTTGACCGTGTAAACCCCTCTTTATGAACATCCAGAC
>JAXCGZ010017146.1:55000-65000 GCA_037179515.1 Halocaridina rubra | reverse complement strand
TATTGATAGTCTTACGCATTTAGCACTAATAGACTTCCCTGATAGACTTACGTATTTATCACTGATAGACTTCCCTGATAGACTTGCGTATTTAGCACTGATAGACTTCCCTGATAGACTTAACGCGCTTAGCATTGATAGACTTCCTGATAGACTTAAGTATTTAGCACTAATAGACTTCCCTGATAGCCTTACGCATTTAGCGCTAATAGACTCCCCTGATAGACTTACATATTTAGCATTGACAGACATCCCTGATAGACTTGCGTATTTAGCATTGGTAGACTTCTCTGATATATTTACGCATTTAGCATTGATAGACTTCCCTGATAGACTTACGCATAGAACATAGATATACTTCACTGATAAACTCGTGTAGATATGAAACGGTTTTTCATTTATATTGATTTATATTGATAGTGATTTCCATGGTCATATCGGGTGGCTAATTTTCACTAGCCACTTATTACAGCCCTATACTCTTTCTCAACCTAACCATCTCTATTGATCAGGGCTAGGGATCGTAACCGAATTGAATTGGTTTACTCCCCAAGTGACTGGCGTGCATTCTTGAATTGTCAATATAGAGAAACATCCAAGACAGAGTGAATGAGTATTACATTAGATTGTACACCAGACAGCTTTCGCTCTTCACTGAGAATATCTTCAATATGTAGATACACACCTCATATTATCCCTTCACATCTGACAAGTCATTACACTCTCCATTTCTGTTTCTCTTTATTTTATGTATTCTTCGTGCCCAGACCTGATGAGGGCTGTTTATTTTATTATTTTTTGGCCCGTTCTGGTGTCACAATCATAAAAAAAATATAATATTCTTTTCCATCACAAAGTTTTCCTCATACGGGATCTTGGAGAATCTAATCACATTCATGTTAAAAAAATCGTTAAATACTATCTCAAATCAGCGGTTCTGAACCTATTTGGTGTAATTTACCCTACTGACCACTTTATATATGCTGACTTTAAACCTTTCCAGATTTACCTAAAATATTAGTTTAGAGTAAACACAGTTTAGCAAACAAAGACCAACTTCTGGGACATATTCATGCTAATAATTTCTACAAACAATAATGGAAACTAGGGCATAGATTGATAAACACACAGTCAAGGACGAAATTTATGTACTGGGACGTATGGAAACTAATCATTTCCACAAAAATATAGCCAGAGAGGGAAATAGAATTATAAACCAAATTTATGTTACGGGAAATAAATGCTGTGTTCTACGAACAAAATGGAAGAGAATTGGAAAAATTCTTAATGAACTGAAATTATAGACGTGGAATTTTTAATTATTAGGATACGTAATTATTACTGTCAAATAAGGAATGATTAACCCTCCCCCCAAGTAAATTACCCTAGGTTAAGTCTATCTAGATGGACCTAGATTTATCTAGGTCCATCTATAATTCTAGATCTATGAAGACCTTGCACAGGACATTAAACATCATGATATCGAAGCCACAGGTATTTAGGTCTCTGAAAACACAAATAAAGAGTTCTTTAAGAATTTAATCATAATTCCACTGGATTTGTAGGTGAAGGCTAATGTATATAGCATTTTATGACAAGTTATTTCGCTCTCTCTCTCTCTCTCTCTCTCTCTCTCTCTCTCTCTCTCTCTCTCTCTCTCTCTCCTCTCTCTCTCTCTCTCTCTCTCTCTCTCTCTCTCTCTCTCTCTCCTCTCTCTCTCTCTCTCTCTCTCTCTCTCTCTCTCTACAGATCTGCTCATTTTTACTTAATGATGACAACCTTGATGTTATTCTTGCTCGTTATCCTCACTTTGGTGGCCATTAATTATATTGAATTATACATATATTTTCTGTATGTTGCTGTATAATTCTGTTTGTGCATTCTGCATTTCTCTGAGCTTTACTTTTGCATATAATGTACTCTGTGCTGCCATACTGTGAGTTGTGTGTTAGTATGCAGCAATGTTTTATCAATATGTACACCTCCCTGTAAACCATGTTCAATTCTTGGTTTTGTATCCATTTGAAGCATTATTTGTATGAACTCATGTAATGTCTGACGCCTTGGCGCAATAAATTAATAAAATAAAATAAATAATCTCTCTCTCTCTCTCTCTCTCTCTCTCTCTCTCTCTCTCTCTCTCTCTCTCTCTCTCTCTCTCTCTCTCTCTCTCTCTCTCTCTCTCTCTCTCTCTCTCTCTCTCTCTCTCTCTCTCCCCAATACACTTACTACAATTCAAAGCGAGCATTCCATTGTACCTACCATGTGTGGTTTATCGAAGCGGCATGGGCGAGGTCAATGCACTTATACACGTGTGTATTGAATGGTCATGTATCTCTGTGTATGCGTGTGTATGTGTGTCTGTGTTTTGCTATTCCTTTTGTGAGTGGTTTTAACACCTGCCTGTCAACTCCCCCCCCTCTTTCTCTTCGACCCTTCTCACCCCTCCAGAGATCGATTAGCAGCCCTCGTCACATATGAACAAGTCATCTACATACAGCAGACCTAACATATATAAACTCTGTGACTCCACTATCAGCAAACGACATGACGTTAACTGCCCACCCGGTCGTTAGAGGCGCCACCGTATCGAACAGTTTGGTAGCTGACGGGGAAAGTGTTTCAGCCCATATATATATATATATATATATATATATATATATATATATATATATATATATATATATATATATATATATATATATATATATAGACAGACAGACAGACAGACAGACAGATAGATAGATAGATATTTAGATAGATAAATAGATAAATAGATAGATAGATAGATAAATAGATAGATAGATAGATAAATAAATAGATAGATAGATAGATATAAACTCTGGAAAAATATTAACTACGAATATCTACACTAGAACTCTTATATAGAAGCTCCCTCACTGCCCTAATAAATTTGTTTAAACAGTGGCGCCCTCTGGTAGTTGGGTGGGACGTCAACGTCACTTAAGTACTTGATATTCTGGAATAAATAGTTTACGGAGTAAGCATTCCAGAGAATGACACATCAGAATCTACAGTTTGTGGATTAAGCATTCCATAATGTAAAGCTGGAATCCACAGTGCATATGCGCATTTCTTGGAACTTTGGAATCTACAGTAAGCACATTAAGCATTCTATGAATTCACACTATGAAATATGTAGCATAGCCACTCAATATTTGGCTCTCCGAAATCCACACACACACACACACACACACACAAATACACACACACACAAAGAACAGAAAGTAAGAAAGAAAGAGAGAAAGAAAGAGAGAAAGAGAGAGAGAGAGAGAGAGAGAGAGAGAGAGAGAGAGAGAGAGAGAGAGAGAGAGAGAGAGAGAGAGAGAGAGAGAGAGAGAGAGAGAGAGAGAGAGAGAGAGAGAGAGAGAGAGAGAGAGAAACACATCAATAGTTAAATGATTCACTAACTGTATACTGATGAAACATTTATTCAGCTGAACAGTTTTTGTGTCGCTACTCATTCCCAATCGAATGGGGTGAACACAGACAGGTTGGAGCTGGGGAATTTGGGCTGAATGCCCTTTCTAACACCCTGTGGTGGTCTCGAACACTGGTTTGTCACTCCTCGAGTCGAGGGACCTTAACTACTGCGCAACCACGGTTCAGGGTGGACCTGCTAATGGGGGGGGGGTTATTTTCCCATTCTGCAAGAAAGAAATATGATCAATATTGATATAAACAAATAAATTAACAAAAAATAAATATGTAGAAAAATAAATAAGTAAATAGACAAATGGAATATAAATAGACAAGCATAATAAAATATACTAAAATAAATAAAGAAAGGAAGTAGACAAAATTAAAACATAATAATATCCTTAAATAATAGAAATAAATAAATAAATAAATGGCATGAAAAATAATGTTGCTTTTTTTGCTTGTCGTTTTATTCGTCATAGTAATCCCTGTTTGAAAAGGGATGCACATATACATGTCAGAGCTGGGGAACTAAGACTGGATATTAAAATAAAAATAAATAAAAAGAATTTAAAGAATAGCAATATATATATATGAATATAAACAAATGATTAAATAAATATAAAAACTCAATTAATATATAAGTTAATAGATGGCTGAATAAATAATTAAATACTTAAATAGATAAATGAATGAATGAAAGAATTGAATAACTAAATAAATAAATAAACAAATAAAAAATAAAAGAAATAAATGAATAATTAAAAAATAAACAGCAAAAATCTGTCCTCGAAAGAAAATCAATTTTATTGTATACAATAAAAAGGGGCGAATTATCTAGGCCAAAAGGGTTATAAGTAGCCAAGATCTAAACATAAAACGCAGAGTAACAGTGAATTAAACATTACACGAAATAAATACAGGATAGTGTGTAACTGAAGACCATAATCCATCGGGAAAATGAAATGTTTTTATTCTAATAAATTTCTTTGTGAAATGAAATGACCGGTTTTGTTGATTATATCTGTCGGAAATGAACAGGTTTTGATACATGTTTCTCTCATGTTAGTTGAATTTGACTATGATCATTGTGAAACGGAAGCCAGTATTTGATTTGGACGATGGTATGTTATTATTATAATGACTTTCTAAGTGAAATGGCCGATTTTGATCATCAATTCCATAGGAAATGAGCACGTTTTAAGATATATTCTTCCATACTCAACGGAAATAATTATCAGAATCGACTTAAGTGTAAAATTGAAGAGCATATTTGGACGATGAAATGTTGTTATTCTAATTATTTTCTATGTGAAATGGTCGAGTTTGATAGTCATTTCCATTACAAATGAGTTAGTTAATCTAATTATTTTCTATGTGAAATGGCCGAGTATGATAGTAATGTCCATTACAAATGAGTTAGTTAATCTAATTATTTTCAATGTGAATCTGTCAATTCTGTGAGCCACTCCAGTCAGAAATGAGCGATTTTTGAGAGATATTCCTCTCTTAATTAGTGGAAATAACTCTCAAAATATTTATCTTAGTAGTAAAATCACTTACAAATCCACATTTCATTGTTTACATCAATTACGGTAATAAACTTGTAGTTATTTTATTAATATTCTATGTGAAATGGTCGATTCTGTCAATATTTCCGTCAGATATGGGCATAGTTTTGAAATATAAACCCGTTTCTAAAAGAAAAAAATGATAAAAACAAGTCTATTACAGATTTTAAAAATACTATATTTTTCAATGTCTAAATCCAATATGGGAGCCAATGCAATTACGTCTCTTCACTGACAAAATCTGCCTTTTACATTTCCTTTAACCTGACCTAACCTAACTTATTAATAGACCTCAGCTTTATAAATATCATATATATAACACTAGACACTTTGTCCTGATATCTTAAGCAGAGTAAGCCTAGGATACCATATTGTTAGTTAGCTAGACACACACAAATGTATTTCACAAACGCATCTGACGCGGTTCCATGTATGGCTAGGATCCCGCAAGGGATCCTAGCCATACCCAGAACTGCGTCAGATGCGTTTATGAAATCCATTTGTGTGTGTCTAGCTAACTAACAATATGGTATCCTAGGTTTACACTGTTTAAGAAATCGGGCCATTATCAAGAAAATAAAAATCTCTTCAATTTTTTCTCTCAACAACGTCCATATTGCACTTAGAAAATGGCAATTATGAATTGGATATAAAGTCTTTATTGTAATAGAGAAAGTTATAACTTGTTAAAAGAGAGAGAGAGAGAGAGGAGAGAGAGAGAGAGAGAGAGAGAGAGAGAGAGAGAGAGAGAGAGAGAGAGAGAGAGAGAGAGAGAGAGAAGAGAGAGAGAGAGAGAGAGAGAGGAGAGAGAGAGAGAGAGAGAGTGTTACTGAATTGTTAATGTGGGCAATTCCATGTGAGTACTGCACGAGGACCTAAATGACCATTATATGCTAACGATTAGCAAAGAAGTAGGTCAGTACACACACACACACACACACACACTCACACGTACACAAACGTGTGTGTGTATATATATACATATATATATATATATATATATATATATATATATATATATATATATATATATATATATATATATATATATATATATATATATATATACAGTTGGGCAATCCTTCTCTCCTTGAAATTGTTTTTGTTTTCTTGTCGTAAAACAGCTTACGAAATTGAGACTGCGTATGAACATGGTGACGTATTTCAACGTAAATTGTGTGTTACAATTGAGGCTTCCGAACTTATTTTGGAGGAAGATGGAATCTAGTGTGTTTGTTCCTGTGTACACACACACACACACACACACACACACACACACACACACACACACACACACACACACACACACACACACACACACCATTAGACGATACAGAACACAGGAAGAGATGGGAAAGATAAAAAACTTGTTGCAAGAGGCAAGAAGGTTAAATGATGAAAGAAATGAAGAAGAGAAGAAAAATTTTCGTTACAGAATACTTCCAGACAAAGGGGAGATAAAAAAGATAATGACAGAAGATCAGGGGATGGGGCCTCATTAAGATTGTTATACACAAATGCTGATGGATTAGCTGGTAAGGCAGTAGAATTAAAAGATAGGATTCACAACAGTAAGGCAGATATAGTAGCAATTACAGAGACTAAGTTGAGTGAGGACATAAACAGTGTCACAGTTTTTCCTAAGGGCTTCAGAATACTAAGGGTCGAAAGATCTGAGAGGACTGGTGGAGGGATAGCACTGCTCATAAGTGAGAGGATTCAAGTTGAAGAAATAAACTTGGCTATAGAAAGTGAGTTCAGGGAATTTCTTGTTGCTCGCATAAATACTGGGTCAGAGAGCATTATAATAACTGTTGTATACAACCCACCAAGGAACCAAAATAGGCTTGAAATTTATGAGGAAAGTCATATAGGTACTATTGAAGTCATAAACTCAGTTGTTAACATGGCACGGGAGAAAAAATGTAGGATTTTGATTATGGGAGACTTTAATCATAAAGAGATAGATTGGATAAATCTTGACCCACACAGTGGTGAGGACTCATTTGGGGCAAGATTCCTAGATTGCGTACAAGGGAATTTCCTACACCAACATGTAATGGAACCAACAAGAGCCAGGGGTGGGGATGAGCCATCACTACTTGATCTAGTGTTCACAGATAATGTGTTGGATATTGAAAATATTGAGTATGAACCACCAATTGGAAAGAGTGACCACTGTGTGTTGTTGATGGAGTATATCATTGAAGACATTCTTCCTGAGAGTAGAGGCACCGAGGACATGAGGAGGAACTATCCGAAAGGAGATTACATCAAAATGAATGAGCTTTTTGCAGTTATTGACTGGAGAACCTTATTTTACAACAAATCTGTACAAGAAATGTATGACATCTTTTGTGAGAAATATGGGAAGATAGTAGATTGCTGCATACCTGTCACCAAAGTAGGTGTAATTCATGCCAGAGAGAAATGGTTCGATAATGGGTGTAAAAGAGCTAAGGAGTGGAGAGACAAATGCTGGAAAAGGTATAGGAGGAGAAAAAACATAAATGCCTGGCAAACCTACAAAAGAGCAAGAAATGACTACCTAAGTAAAAGGAGAGAGGCAGAGAGAGATTATGAGAGGGACATCACCAGGAAGGCTAAAGAAAATCCCAAGCTTTTCCACAGCTTTATCAGAGGAAAACTGAAGGTAAAAGAACAGGTTTTAAGGCTAAAGAGAGCGGATGGAAGCATCACTGAGACGGACGAAGAGATCTGCAAAGAATTGAACAAGGAGTTTCAGTCAGTATTTACAGTAGAAAATACCCCACCCCCTCAGATTGCAGTGATAGAAGCTCAAGGGCCGGTATTAGAGAACATCAACCTTACAGCCACAGAGGTATGCAAAGCGCTGATGGATTTAGATGTTCATAAAGCTACAGGTCCTGATGACATATCCCCTCATGTGCTTAAAAAATGCGCAAACACAATATCAGTGGCACTAAGTATCATATTTAAGGAGTCACTGGAGTCGGGGGAGATTCCAAGATGCTGGAAACAAGCAAATGTGATACCTATCTTCAAAAAGGGAAGGAGGGATACTGCTCTGAACTATAGACCAGTTTCCTTGACCAGCATAGTTTGCAAAGTTATGGAGAAACTACTAAGGAAACATATCTCTCTTCACTTGGAATCCTTCAACTTTTTGTCAGTGAGGCAACATGGCTTCAGAGAAGGAAGATCAACAGTAACAAACTTATTAGAATTTTATGATGAGGTAAGCCAAATCCTACAGGAAAGAGAGGGCTGGGCAGATTGCATATTCCTAGACTTCCAGAAAGCGTTTGACACTGTTCCACATGGGAGACTTATTAGGAAGCTGCAATCAATGGCTAGAATAGGTGGAAATGTCTTGGAATGGATAAAAACTTACTTAGAAGGAAGGGAACAGAGGGTTAGAGTAAGACACTCAGTGTCTGAATGGAGAAGAGTTAGTAGTGGAGTTCCACAGGGTTCAGTTTTAGGGCCACTTTTGTTCCTTGTATATGTAAATGACCTACCAGAGTCTGAAAATTCATTCATGAATATGTTTGCAGATGATGCAAAGATTGTGAAGAAAGTAAAAAACGAGAACAATGGTAGAGAACTTCAGGAGGATCTAAATAATCTGCATGAGTGGTCAGAAAAGTGGCTAATGAAATTCAATACCTCAAAATGTAAGGTAATGAGAATGGGTACAAGTGCAAGAAGGCCCAAGCTTGACTACTCGGTGGCTGGAGTACAACTTCAAGAGACAGAAAATGAGAGAGATCTAGGAGTAAACATACTGGCAGATTTGTCTCCAGAAATACATATAAATGGCGTAGTAAGGGCAGCATATGCATTCTTATCAAATGTAAGGGTAGCCTTCAGGCACATGGACAAGGAAATGTTCAGAAATATTTATGTAACCTATGTGAGGCCAAAACTCGAATATGCAGCCCCCTTTTGGAATCCGCACTTGAAAAAGCACATAGCTAAGCTTGAAAAAGTTCAAAGACATGCCACGAAACTGGTGCCAGAAATACGCAATCTCGGTTATGATGAGAGGCTGAGGGAATTAGACTTGCCATCACTCGAAGCTAGAAGAGTAAGGGGGGATATGGTGACAGTCTTTAAATTCCTTCATGGTTATGATAGAGTGGATAGGGATCGATATTTCGATATGGCTGGCTCTAGAACTAGAGGTCATAGTTTGAAGCTTCGTAAGAAAACTTCTTTGCAGGATGTAAGGAAATACTTTTTCAGTGTAAGAGTAGTTGATAATTGGAATTGGCTAAGCGAGGAGGTAGTTAATGCTATCTCAATCCATAGTTTTAAGGACAGGTATGATAAGTATGACTAAGTCTAAAAATGGAACCGATGAGGAGACGGGAAGATACGAGCTTTGGGCTCTTTCCCGTAAACACAATTAGGTAATCACAATTAGGTAATCACACACACACACCTTACAGCCACAGAGGTATGCAAAGCGCTGATGGATTTAGATGTTCATAAAGCTACAGGTCATGATGACATTTCCCCTCATGTGCTTAAAAAATGCGCAAACACAATATCAGTGGCACTAAGTATCATATTTAAGGAGTCACTGGAGTCGGGGGAGATTCCAAGATGCTGGAAACAAGCAAATGTGATACCTATCTTCAAAAAGGGAAGGAGGGATACGGCTCTGAACTATAGACCAGTTTCCTTGACCAGCATAGTTTGCAAAGTTATGGAGAAACTACTAAGGAAACATATCTCTCTTCACTTGGAATCCTTCAACTTTTTGTCAGTGAGGCAACATGGCTTCAGAGAAGGAAGATCAACAGTAACAAACTTATTAGAATTTTATGATGAGGTAAGCCAAATCCTACAGGAGAGAGAGGGCTGGGCAGATTGCATATTCCTAGACTTCCAGAAAGCGTTTGACACTGTTCCACATGGGAGACTTATTAGGAAGCTGCAATCAATGGCTAGAATAGGTGGAAATGTCTTGGAATGGATAAAAACTTACTTAGAAGGAA